>OVAN01006968.1:0-17118 GCA_900406275.1 Anastatica hierochuntica | reverse complement strand
TCCTTCTTGGATCTTGAGATATGGTAGGCTAGGGTTAGATCTAGGGTTGTAATGGATGTTTTGGCTAGATCTTAGCCTAGATTTCTACTAGATATAGTTTAGTTCTTCAAAGATTATTGCTTGCTCAAAGACGCCTAGAAAGTGTTCGATGAAATGCTTGAGAAAACTAGATCTATGTCTTTCACTTGGGCCCATGAGAGTGGATGTTACCTAGGTGCTAGATGGCTAAGAGAGCTTAAGTTAGACTATCACATGCATACTTTGATGGGCAACAAACGAGAGTTGAGCCTTGTAGTGTGTATAGGTGAATAGGTCTCCATCACGAGAGTGGGTTGACGATTATTAAGGGACCCTTGGTCTAGGAATAGCTTCGATCCTCCAATAAATTCTTACCCAAAATCCATTACTTCTTTAGATTGAACCTGAACCCATAACCATTGTCTCAAGATCCTACCTTTCTTTTGATTAGATCCAAGTTTACTTTTTGCTTGCTTTACTTTTATGCTATTTTGTTATTGCTTTCTTTATTTGAACAATCATCATGGTTACCTCTACTTTTGATTAGGTTTAGTAGAGACCCGTGACAATCTCTTACTAGATCGTCTTCTAGACTACAACCCTTAGTATATTCTCCTTGTTTACATTCTACTAAGTCAAGCCTTTAAATCCTTGGACGACCCTAAAATACTACAATTAACCCCGTTCTCTTGCGGGATCAAGCATATGGTATTAGGTCTTATAAATTATTGAACTTTGACCATCGGGAAACCTCACGTCAGTCTCCACCCTCGATAAGAAGATCGTCAAGGCAAAGTGTAAGACCAAAATACTTATAAGATTATGTGCTCTTAGCTGAAGAAGAAGGGAAAAATTGCTCATGTGCCTAAACAAAGAACCAGATGACTTTGAAGAAGCTAAGGAATCGAGGGAATGGACGTTAGCATGTGAAGATGAAATCGCATCCATTACCAAGCTTTACTCGTGGAGTCTTGTTGATCTTTCGAACGGGGAAAAGCTATAGGCTTAGAATGGGTATTTAAGCTTAAAAGAAACTTTGATGGAAGTATTAATAAATACAAAGCTCGTCTCATTGCAAAATGGTATGTACAAATACATGGAGTATATTTTAAAGAAGTATTCGCTCCAGTAACACGGATTGAGATAATCTGTTTGCTTATTAATCTTGCAGCTTCCCATGGATCGTAAATACATCACCTGGATGTTAAAACAACGTTTCTTCACGGAGAGTTGAGAGAAAACGTATATGTCACTCAACCAGAGGGTTTTGTCGTCAAAGGATGTGAAAACAAAGTTTATAAACTGAAGAAAGTTTTGTATGGCTTGAGACAAGCTCCAAGGGCTTGGAATGAGAAGCTTAATAATATTTTTCAAGGACTTCTCTTCCGAAAGAGTCTTAAAGAGCTTTTGGTTTATCGCAGGGAAGTATATGGAGATCTTCTTTTAATTGCAGTATATGTGGATGATTTGTTTGTCACAAGAACTAACATGAAGAATATCGTTGAGTTCAAAAGAGAAATGGCATCCATGTTTGAAATGAGTGATCTCGGAAGGTTGACTTAATATCTTGGAATTGAAGTAACTCAACATGATGAGGGAATATGTCTAAGTCAAGAGAGATATGTATCGAAAATACTTGAAGAAGCAAGAATGGTCGAGTGTAATGTTGTAAAAATCCCGATGGAGTCGGGATTGAAGCTTGCCAAATCAAAAGATGAGAGAGAGATTGATGCCACTGGCTTTTAGGAAGGTTATTGGTTGTCTCAGGTACTTACTCCACACAAGACCAGATCTTTCGTATTGTGTAGGAGTCTTAAGCAGTTACATGCAAAGTCTTACAGAGTTACATGGTGCAGCGGTCAAGCAATGGTTGAGATACTTACGGGGAACCATGGCTTATGGATTGTCCTTCATATGTTCTCCAATGAAAGTAACGAGGTTAGTAGGTTATAGTGACAATAGCCATAAAGTGGATCCTGATGATGGCAGAAACACAATGAGTCATATTTTCTATTTTGGAGATAGCCCGATTACTTGGTGTTTGAAAAAAATAGGAAACAATTGCATTATCATCCAACGAAGTTGAGTTCATGGAAGGGATCGAAGCGGCTAGACAAGCAATATGGTCACAAGAGTTTCTTGGCGAGGTAATTGGTAGTTCCTGTGAAAAGGTAGTTATCAGAATTAATAATAAATCGCCAATAGCTCTCACCAGGAATCCAGTCTTCCATGGACGGAGCAAACATATCCACACAAGATACCATTTTATAAGAGAATGTGTTGAAAAAGGTTTAATAAAAGTGGAGCAAATTTTGGGTACTGAACAAAAGGCGGATATTTTGACTAAGGCGCTTGGAAGAATCAAGTTTAAGGAAATGAGAGAGCTAATTGGAGTTCAATATGTGAAGAAAATTGATTTCAAGCTTAAGGGGGAGATTGTTGGGCTAAGCTTGAAAGGAGACTTGGGCCACAAGCGTAAAGAGATTTAGTTAAAGGAAAAACGAATATGTAATAAGATAAGGACAAGGAAACATTTAGGAGTTATCTAAACTTATTAGTAGTTTTCCTAGAGAGATTAGGAATTAGAGAGTCCTTATAATTAGACATATCGAGTTGTGATATAGTTAGAGAGAGAGAGAGAGAGCTTTAGTTTCTGTGTTAGGGTTTTCTAAAGCTTAATAAAGAGAGTCAAGTCTTTATTGAATTCTAATCTTGATATCGAGAAACTAGAAGTCTCTGCAAAACTTCAGTTAGTTTTCCTAGTCCTCGGTACAAGGTTATAAGAAACTGATATGTCGTGAACTCCCGATGCGTAATTTTCATCTCTAGTTCATGAATGGCCGTCTATCAGCCAAGGAAAAGAAGGAGGAGATAAATCCTGGTTGGTTTAATTATTTGGTACAATGTGAATATATGTATTGAGCTAGTTTACTTGTATAGCATTTCTGGTTTAGATACTTAGATAAGTATATTACTGAGTATTAACTAACTTTTTCGTTTGACGAGATTAATAAGAACATTTCCATATCTTCTTCCTCAGATCTCTATATGTTATTATGGTATCAGAGCAATTTATGCTCAATTCACTCTGATTTCAGCTTGTTTTCTTCACATTTCGTTTGTTTTTACCAAATATTTTTTAACGACATCATTGATTTGTTCTTCAAGCTAAGGAAGATACACAAAATCGCTATAGAAGAGGTTTCTTCAAAATCAAGTTCAATCGTAGCTGAGTCATTCTCTATTAATGGTGAAACAAGGAAGAGAGTAGGGAATCAACACATAGCATCAAATTTTGAAGGATCTATGGAGAAGAAAAAGGAACTTGACCTAAATGTGACAAAAAAACTCTGATGCCAGTAACAGAGCGAGGTTTTTCAGAATCGATTACTTCTTGTATGCAATCGTATGATAACATACATTGTCCATTCTTATTGCACTCAGTTGATCATCCTGGATTATGCATAGTTAATCAAACTCTTGATGGAACAAATTACAATAATTGGCATATAGCTATGAGGATGAGCTTAGATGCTAAGAAGAAGCTTGGGATTTTTTGATGGAACGTTGCTTAGACCAGATGATAAAGATTCATTACACAAGATATGGAGTAGGTGTAATAGTATGGTTAAGGCTTGGTCGTCGAATGTTGTTAGCAAGAAAATATACGATAACATACTATACTATGAAGACGCTTCAGAAATGTGGACTGATTTGAATATGAGGTTCAATGTGAGTAATCTCCTTTGTAAATACCTATTGGAGCAAACTATTGCAAACCTGAAACAAGGAAATCTTGATCTATCTAGATACTACACTACAAAGAAGACACTTTGGAGTAGTTGCCTAATACAAAAATAGCTATTACTAAGAAGTGTAATTGTCAGCAGGTTAAAGAATTAACAGAAGAAGTAGAGACCAACAAGATTATTCAGTTCTTGATGGGACTAAATGAGAACTTTGCAAATATCAGAGAGCGAATATTGAACATGAAGCCAACGTCAAGTTTGATTGAAATCTACAACATGCTGGATCAAAATGAGAGTCAACGAATAGTTAGAAACTCACAGAAGATTAATTCTAATCAAGTTGCTTTCCAAATTTAAGAAGGAGTAAATATAGATCAAAGTCAAGCTTAGGTTATGCTAACACATGGAGGTTATCGGAAACCAAAGTGCTCATATTGCTCTCGACTTGAACACACAGTAGACAAGTGTTACAATAAGCATGGGTTTCCACCCTGGATGAACAAGGGAAAGAAACCTCAACCTATGGGAACTGCATATTTAGTCTCGACTAATGCAATTACTTATGGTGTTCAAGGAAAAAAAATGCATACTTCTCTTTTGAAGCAATGTCAAAGGAACAACTTCAAACTGTGATTTTTTACCTGAGCTCGCATCTTCATAATAATGGAGTCACACCAATAATATTGGTCGATGTAGTCAAGTGAAAATTTTATATTTTTTGGATATCAATCAAGTAAATAATATTGTTTTTTATCAGGTATTTACTCTCTTTGTTCTACTGTTGTTATTGATTCAACCCTTTGACATAAAAAATTAGGACACCTTTTTTATGATAAAATAGAAATGATATCAGATGTATTGAAATTATCTAACTATATAAAATGAACTATTTGCAGCATTAGAGTGTATCCACATCAGCATTTTTAACTACTTCATAGAGCTTCCACGTCACCCAAAAATACACTTAAAAACCTTTAAAATTAATTTGCGAGAAGATTTGCTATTATTACGCAAGCTAAAAAATTAATTAAGAAAATAAACATATTATCTCTTACCCTTCGCTTCCCTTTATCAAAGCACCGACGTCTCCCATTCCTATCCAATTACACACAGGCCATAAGAGAGAAGAAAGTATTATTCTATCCCACTCTAGCCCTTTGTCTTCTCCTCTTCATGACGATGGAACCAATTTAAGATATGATGAGGAAACCTAGAATCCAGAGGTCTTAAGAAGCCATGTTTAACATCTGAGAGCATAAGTGCTTCGTCCACAACCCATTGATTTCACCCACACCATCGTTTCTCTCAAATATGGGAAGAACAAATACCAAAACCGGATGGGATCTCTTAGTGAAGCCCAACATTCACAGCTAGCAGGTTTGAGTTCATGTACATGTCTTCTCTTTTATAATCTTGATTAACTGATGAATAATTTTCTTTGAATCATATCGATACAAGTTAAAATTCTTCCATTTTTTTTAGTCCAAAGCTGCTGGACCAGCTATCAGTGCGATGACCACTTCATCTATTTGTGTATCCTCTTCAGGTAAATCAAATCTCAGGAGTACATGCTTAGGTCCAAATCGGATTATGTCGTCTTCTGTATATCTTTTGCTAGATCCCACCCCAATTCAGTCACATATTGTCGTCCATTCCCCTCAGTTTACGCAAAGTAGTAGTTCTGACCAACTAACAAAGTGAGAATCAACTCAATACTTTCTTTATTTTCGTTTTTGGTGGTGAGTAGATTATATGCACATTTGGTTTTCTCACCATTTAAATGATAGGGTTTCAGTTATCCTTGAAGACTGAAGAGAAAGCAAGTTACATAGTCGCAAGTTTTCCTATTTAAAGTGGCTAACAATAGAAGCTTCCTCTTTTATTTAGTCTTGTGTGTTACTTATCTTGCATCTTAAAGGTACGTGTGTTTCTTACCCCCTCTTACTGTAACTGGTATCCTTTATCTCAGAAACGCTAAAATCTTATCTTGTCATTTCTTGCATTCCAATTAAGCTTTTCATTTCAACGAACTTAGTCCTTGCCAATGCCTTTGCTAGTATGTTTTCCTTCTGCTCCGTTCCTGGTACATTTTCTACTTCAACTAGTTTCTTTTCGATATATTCACGTATGAAATGGTAGCGCTTATGAATGCGTTTTCTCTTACCGTGAAACATAGGATTCTTTGTGAGTGAAATTACCGATTTAATGTCAATCTTGATGAGAACATGCTCGTTCTTCCATCATGTGATCTCACTCAAAAGATCTTGAAGCCATATTGCTTCTTTAGTTGCCTCTGTTGCTGCCATAAACTCTAATTCACAAGACGAGAGAGCTACTGAGTCTTGTTTCTGTAAACACCAAGTTATAGGCGAATCTCCAAAGAAAGATATATATCATGTGGTGCTTTTCCCATCATCTGAATCAATATTGTGACTGCCATCACTGAAACCAACAAGTTTCTTTGATCCTCCATGTTTAAACTTCAATCTGAAAGAGACACTTCCCTTTAGATATCGAAGAATATGCTTCATGATATAACCATGTGATTTCCGAGGGCTTACCATATATCTACTAGTTATGTCAATCGAGAATGATAAATCTGGTCGCGTATGTAACAAATACCTTAGGCACCCAACGTTTCTTCTGTAGGTAGTTGGATATATTTCTTATTCTTCCTCTACTTTTGAGACTTTTAATCTGAATTCCATAAGAATTTTAATCAGATTACACGCATCTAGACAAGCTTCTTTTAGAATCCTCTTTGCATATGATTCTTGTTTGATCTCAATTTCATCCTCTCCTTGATGAACTTTCATTCTGAGATAGTAATTGAGTTTTCCGAGGTCAAACATCTCAAAATTAGAAGCCATTGCTTTCTTGAATTCACTTATGACTCCGATATTGTTACATGTAACAAAAAAAATCGTCCACACATATCACAATTATGAGAAGAGATTCTCCTTCTTCCTTGCGATACACTGCACTTTCTTTTGTGCATTTTGAAACTTCATGCCTTTCAAAACTTGGTCTAATTTGATGTTCCATGCAAGCAGAGCTTGTTTTAGACTGTATAACGCTTTTGAATGTTTGTAAACTTAGTGTTCTTGACCTCTCTTTTCAATACCTTCTGGTTGTTCTACATAAACATCCTCTCTTAGCTCTCCATGTAAAAACGTCATCTTAAAATCTAAATGAGAATCACCCAACCATGTGATGCGGCTAAGCCAATAAGGAGCCTTATCGTCTCAAATTGAGCCACTGGTGCAAATACTTCCTCAAAATCAATGCCAGATTCTTGTGCATATCTTTTTGAAACAACACCTGCATTGAACTTGTTGATTGTATCATATGCATTCTTCTTGATTTTGAATATCCATTTTAAACCAATGACTTTAAACCCACTTGGTTTGTCAACAAGATTCCACATCTTATTCTTGTTGATCGAAGTGATCTCTTCTCCACACGCATTTGTCCACTTCGATGAACCCTTTGCTTCTTTAAAATTTCTCGGTTTATCATTAAAAGTTAGTAAGGGTCTTTTGCACTCTTTTGTTGCTGGAAGGACAAAATCTTCGAGATATCTAGGTTGAACAACCTGTCTTGTTGATCTCCTCAATGGTTGTGTGATGTTTTCAACGTTTTGCTCGTTATGAGCAGCTTCGTTTTCACCATTGTTCCCTACGATTTCTGGATTGTTGACATTGGATGCATTACTCTATGTTTCATCATGATCTTGTTGTTGGTCATTGGAAATTAGTGCTGGTCCTTCTCTGGTATCTATAACAACTCCCCACCTCATGTGGAACATCCTAGGATCATGTCTCAGTCCATCATGTGTTTGATTCCAAGACCAACTTGCCTTTTCACCAAATATAACATCACAGCTCACAACAATCCTTTGTGTTGCCAAATTAAACAACTTGTATGCCTTGGTTCATTGTTCAATTCCAAGATGAACAAATGGTTTAGATGGACCATCTAGATTCTTGAGATGAAGAGAATCCACTTTTGCATAAGCTAAGCACCCAAAAATTCTCAAGTGTTCTATGCTTGGTTTCTTCTATCGTAGACACTTGAAAGAAGTTTTGGCTTTGAGATCTCTCGTTGGTACTCTATTTATTACGTATGTCGAATGTCTAACAGCTTCCCCCCATAAGTATTTTGGTACCTTTATAGCCTTTAGTATGCTCCTTGTCATCTCTATTAAGGTTGTGTTTCTTCTTTCAACAACTCCGTTTTGTTGTTGTGTATAAAGTGTTGTGAGATTCCTTTGAATCCCAGTTGTCTCACAGAACTCAAGAAACTCAGATGAGGTAAAATCACCTCCACGATCGGTCTTTAGAGTGATGATTGTTTTCCCGTGTTCTTTCTCAACAATGGATTTGAATTCCTTTAATTTTCGAAATGCATCACTCTTCTCTTTTAGTAATATTGACCACATGTATCTTGATAAATCATCGATGATAAAAAAATATATATTTGTTGTGGGCAAGCGTTGATGGTGTGATCGGTCCACAAAGGTCGACATGTAGGAGTTCTAGTGGTTTTGTAACTCGGTATATGGTTGCCTTTAGAAACGGTCGTCGTGTTTGTTTTCCAACAAAACATGATTCAAACAACCTATTTTCTTCTTGAATCTTCAGTAGCCTATATACCATCTGCTATTGAGACATATGCTTTAGTGTTTTGAAACTTATATGTCCCAATCTCGCGTGCCATCTCCATGGATCATGATCTATTTTAATACTTAAACATACCAGTTTTCCTATTCTCAAGTGGACCTTGTAGAGTCTACTTGGTGTTCATGTGACTCGTATGAGGAGTGTCCCACTTGGATCATGTACAGGGAGGTAATCTTGTCTCATTCTCACATTACACACGACATCTATAGCTTGTCCTAAGCTCAGAATGTTGCTCTTTAGATTGTGTATGTAGTATATATTTGTAACAAGTCTTTTCTCAGCTATTTTACTCTGGAAAAGAATGGATCCTTTTTCACCTATCTGTATACACGACCCATCTCCAAATCTTACTCTCCCTCTTATGCTCCTATTGAGCTCGAAGAAGTAGCTTTTGATCCCTGTCATGTGATTTCTTGCACCGTTATTGAGATACCACACTCCTTCCATCGCATCTCTTGTTTCAAAGTTCTTAGGAATCACCTTTTCTTCATTGACAAAACACAACTTCGTGCATATACAGAGTAGCATCGGCTTCTTCCGTCTCGACTTTGTTTGCTTCTTGTGTTCTTTGTGTTAGATCTGGACATATTGAGGTGTAGTGTCCAAGTTTATCGCAACGATAACATATCACTTTTGATCTATTCTTCTTCTCCTTTGATTGATCAACTTGACTCTGTTTTCGTTCTTGAGTAAAGGATCTCACTCTTCCTCTACCACGATAACCTCTATCTCCTCTTCCACGAGCTTTACCTCTTGAGTTCGTGAAGTTTTGTTAATCGGAGTCGATGAATAAAAGCTTGTTTTGAGTATCTCCATAATTCTCTTCATTAAGAATTCTTTTCTCAAAGGCTTTAAGTCTCCCTATGATGTCTTCAAAATATTTTTTATTCAGATCAAGTACTTGTTCAAGAGAGAATATGATGTGTACGTAACGGTTCATAGGTAAACTGTTAAGAAACTTCTTAACTAGTTTGGCCTTATCAATTACTTGTCCAAAAGTAATTGATTTTGATGTTATTTCTGATAGCTTGCCTGCGAAGCTATCTATTGAATCCGAGTCTTTCATATTAATTCTTTCAAATTCTGACATCAATGTTTTCCATCTTGCATTTTTAACACGTTCAACTCCTAAGTGTTGCGCCTTGATTGACTCCCATGTTTCTTTTGATGTCTCTTGTTCACCGACTTGTAGAGCAAGAGATTCTGGAATATATTGAGACAATAATGCTATCGCGATCTTGTTTTATCTGGATCTAACTCTCCCGATTCTATCGTGTCCCATACTTTGTAGATCCTTAGTGGTACAGTCATCCCCATAGCTCATACCGTGTAGTTTGTTGCATTTAGTAAGGGGCATTGGGTTGATGGTGGTGCAAGCTTTTTTGCACGTGTTGTGTTGTCGTCATCCATATCTCGAGTACGACGACTATAGGTTCGTAGTATCTTTATTTAATTTCAAAGCCTCTTGGTCGGAGGCTCTGATACCAATTAAAGTGAAGATAATATACTAACCTTTCAACAATGTACTCTTTTTATAGTCTCTCTCTCACGTCTCTGTTTACGAACTTGTAAAACACACACACACTTTGAGGTTTCTTTGCTTTTTTTAATTGTAGAGCACAAGATATAAAAGAACAACTCTTGTTTTTATTGATTTAGGAAACTCAACTCTAAACCTATATCTCTCTCAATGTTCTCTCATACTAAAAGTCTTTGTCATAGCCCGACATATATAACTTTAGAATTTCATTTTTCCTAAACTTATTTTCCTTTTCTTAGAATTAGATAACTCCTAATTATCTTAGGACTAAATCAAGCTCATCTTATTCTTAATCCTACTTGATTAAGGACATCTTAAGTTTGTATTTATTTGAAGCTTATCACAACAAAACATCTGTCTGTTACCGGCTGACAAATTTGTTATTGGTTGTAAATGGATTTTCAAAGTTAAATATAATGTAGATGGGAGCATAGAGAGGTATAAAGCTAGGTTAGTATCTCAAGGATTCACTCATGAAGAAGGAGTGGATTATGGTGAAACTTTTCACCTGTGGCTAAACTATCTACTGTGAGAATCCTCTTGGATGTAGCAGCAAAAGAGAATTGGAAATTGACACAATTGGATATCTCAAATGGTTTTCTGAATGGAGATTTATATGAAGAGATCTTCATGAAACAGCCTCCAGGTTACTCAGAATTGAAAGGTACTTTGTATCCTCCTAACTTTGTTTGCAAACTTCAAAAGTCTATATATGGAATTAAGCAAGCTTCTAGGTAGTGGTATTTGAAGTTATCTACGTCTCTAATGGCTATGAGATTCAAGAAATCTCATAGTGACCACACTTTATTTGTTAAATATGTTGATGGAAGATATTTGGAAGTTTTGGTTTACGTAGATGATATCTTGGTGGCTAGTGATAATGATGATGCAATTTATGAGTTTGTAGAAGAGTTAAAGTCACAGTTTTAGCTGAGAGAATCAGGTGAAACAAAATATTTTCTGGGGCTAGAAATTGCAAGATAAGAAAAAGGGATATTTGTCAATCAAAGTAAGTACATCTTGGAACTTCTAGATGATACAAGTTTTCTAGGTTGCAAGCCTTCATATATTCTTCTGGATCCTACTACAAAGTTGTCTAAAGATTCAGGGGAACCATTGGAGAATCCCAAAGTTTACAGAAAGTTGATGGGTAGATTGATGTATTTAGCAATCACAAGACCAAATATCTCCTATGCTTGACAAAGTTGTGCCAGTTTTCCTCTGATTCGCGTGATGTGAATCTTTAGGCAGTGTACAAGCTGCTGAGGTACATGAAATGAATAATTGGTCAAGGTGTATTCTATGATGCTACCAGTAACTTTGATCTTATAGGTTTTTTCAGATTCTGACTCGACTCTTGTCCACATTTAAGAAAATATATTATTGGTTTTGCAATGTTCTTAGGTGATTCTTTAGTTTCTTGGAAGGCTAAGAAATAAAAGATTGTGTCCAGAAGCACGGTTGAAGCAAATTTTAGAGCAATGACATATGCAACTTGTGTAATATTGTGGATCTCACATACTATGAATGATTTGTAGGGTTGCCATTATCTGTTCTTGCTATGCTTTATTGTGATAATATGTCAACTCTTCAAATTGCAAATAACTCAATATTCCACGAAAGAACAAAGCACATAGAGTTGGATTGCTACTATATTCATGAAATAATTGATGATGGATTGTTGAAGACAATGCATAATTATAGACATAGTCAGATAGCAAATGTGTTGACAAAGGCTTTATATCCGGGACCATTCTTGGAACTAATTTGCAAGATGGGTGTGACTGATGTTTTAACACCTCCATCTTGACGGAGGGTATTTGCCAAGGAGAAGGAGACTGAGATGAATGCTGGTTTGTTTTGGTACAATGTGAATATATGTCATAAGTTTGTTTACTTGTATAGCATTTCCGGTTTAGATACTTAAATTAGTATATTACTGATTTGTAAATAACTTTGCCATTTTACGAGATTAATAAGATTTCCTTATCTTATTCCTCTGATCTCTATCTTCTATTAGTGTCTCAGCTTTGTCAGATTGTCCCAGATCAACATATATATATGCAATATTGTTGTGTAAGTCCAATCTGGAGTAACTCTACCAACGCGCTCACTACACCAGAAACATCATTAGTAGCAGGCAAAATCGTTATCCAGATATTATACGTGTATGAATCAGGGGGATTACACTCTTGACCTTCAGTTCTTGGATCATTGATGGAACTTTCTTTGACTGACATGTTTTGGTGTAAAGGGTCATGAGACAATTATAAGACATGGAACTAGGAGTGATGTGGAGCTCTTTCGTCTTGTTTAGTAGACCTTCCGCTTTTGTCTGTCATCAACATCTTGCATTAAAGAGCAATATGTCAGTTTGGATTTTAATGTTTCCAAAAGATGAACAAAATAATCCTCCTCAGCAACAATTTACTAAGCTTTTGCAACAAGATCTAGATCACCATAATTTCAGAGAGCGGCAAGCTGAAAATAACTCTACATATAAACTCCCAAACCAATCATCACACAGTGAAAACCTAGCTCATAGTTTTGATGTCAAGCTAAACCTGTAACTCCTCCTGAACCAATTACTTGTGATGAGCATATCAAACTACCACTCTTAAGGATTCACATTTCTAAACAAACTAAAGCAAGTGGTTGTATTGTTAGCTATGATAAGATGATGAAATTTTGAGGGTCATGGATTCGAAGTTTCTTGATCGAATCTCCGACCTCCCATTTGTTTCGTTGATCTCTTTATCGCCATTTTCATTTTGGATCAGTAAGCAACGACAACAGAGAGATATTTTCTAAAACCCTAAAATTCATTTCCAATTTTGAGAGAGAGAGAATCAGAGGAGAAGAAAATCAATAATGGGCTTCCTCTTGGGCTTAATTGTAAAATTAAATAATTCAGAAGACTTGCATTGCAATTGGTAAGAATCTCACTAAAGCCGTTGACAATACATGTTGTTTTGTTTCAAGCGAGACCTTTGTAAATAAACCTCCCCAAAGCCAGAAACAAAAAAAAAAGACCCAAAACCTCTTCCTTTCAAAAATTTTGATCGAAGAACAAAACACAGAGATAATAGAGTTGTTCGTTTGGCAGACGCAACTTCCTATGGTTGCGTCTATATTTTACATAAAAGTTTGTTTTCGTTTGATTGACGTCGGTACTACGTCTAGATGTTGTGTCTGGACACTGCGATACGCGGTGAACGCTGATTTTATCAGCGTCTGCGTCTAAAATTTTGCGGTTGCGTCTGCGTCAACTTCCTGCGTCTTTTAAACGAACAATTTCCTACGGCTGCGACTGCATCAACTTTCTGCGTCTTTTAAACGAACAATTTCTTGCGACTGCGACTGCGACTACAGCTGCAATTGCGTCTGCAAAACGAACAACAATCAAACGAGATTGACGCAGACGTAGACGCAGCCGCAACTGCAGCCGCAACTGCAAGAAGTTGCGTCTACCAAACGAACAACACTAATGTTGAGAAAGTGAAAGAAAAAAAAGAACATGTCTTAAAATGGTTACAAAGAATAAAATCATCAAAGAGACATGCAAATTCACATGAATATGGCTACAAAAAAGGAAAAAAACAAATTAAAAGACAAAATTAATCGGCTAAAACATTTTAAAACGTTTTCCTTTTTTTTCTTCTCTCTCTCTACTTTTGTTTTGTTTCATGGATTCACACAATTTCAAAGCCTTACATGAGTCTTAGTTCATACTCCCCGGCCATGGTCATGAAACACATCATGAGATATAATTTATGAAAGCCGAGGATAAGTTCTCATCCATGCTATATTCCACATGTCAAACCTGAGTACTGAGTCTATATGTCATCATATCAAAAGCCCCATCAGGTGAAAGATATCGTCCTATCAACGGGCCAATGGAACACACCTACATTGAAATATTTGTTGTTCAAGAAGAGAATACTTAGAACTCACGTATAGAATCTTTTGAATAAAATGGAAATAGCAGGGTTAGGATTAGTGGAGAACTTCCCATCTTTCAGTTTATTAGAAGCTTAAAGGACTTACTGATGAAATTTGATGTCCTCTAAATCATTGGCTTTTCCCTTTGTTGCTCGTCCTTGCGCCTCCGCGAATACTCTATCATTTAGCCCTAAATTTCACTCTGGCATTCCACTACAATACATGGATGAATCCAACCAAAACTAAAGTTCCTTTATTGATCACACACACCAAGCTTTCACGTAAGTGCTCTGTTTCTCTTAATGCCCTATGTTTCTTAACCTACAAGTTAGTGACCTTTAAGGAAAAGGTCACACGATTTGACTTATTATGAAACAGAGATGCACACGATTCGAGCACAAGTCTTAAGATGCAATCTCACGTTTTTGTATATCTCTCTCTCTCTCGATGTTTAAGAACAAAAGAAAACTAAGAAATAACTCTTCTTCTTAGCTTAAGGAAAATCTTTCTCAAAAACCTTAAACAACTCTAATGTTCTCTCTTCAGTTTAGACCACAACTTGTTCATCACTTATATAGGCTAATAGATCAACTTTTATATTTCCTAAAGAGAAAAGGAAAACTTCTTATTTCCTAATCCTGGAACAAAAAAAAACAAGTTTTTAAACCGACTTGTTTAATAGTTTCTTCGGTATGAAGCAATTGGAGATTAACCAGCAATCACCTCCTTAAGCTTCAATGCTTTTTTAGACATGTCTTGCATTCCGATCAAACTCCTCATCTCGTTGAACTTGATCCTTGCCAATGCCTTCGTAAGTATATCCGCATTCTGCTCTATTCCCGGAATGTGTTTTACATCCACAAGACGTTTCTCTATACATTCTCATATAAATTGGTAACGCTTGTGTATATGTTTGCTCTTGCAGTGAAATACGAGGTTTCTGGTTAGAGCAATTGTCGAGATGTTGTCAATATGGATGACAACTTGCTTTGGTTCATTACCCGTGACTTCTTCTAACAAATCTTGAAGCCAAATCGCTTGAAGAGTTGCTTCCGTTGCTGCCATAAACTCGGCTTCACAGGAAGAGAGTGCAATTGTGTTCTGCTTTTGTGAACACCAAGTTATGGGTGAGGAACCATAGTAAAAGATATAACCCGTTGTGTTTTGCCCATCGTCTTGATCTATATTGTGGCTACTATCGCTGTAACCACTTAGCTCTTTTGATCCATGTCGTGTATAATTCAAACCATGAGCTGATGACCCTTTGAGATATCGTATAATCTGCTTTACCATCTCGTCATGCTACTTGCGAGGGTTCTGCATGTACCGACTAGCTACACCAACTTAAAAAGCTAAGTCGGGACATGTGTGATTTAAGTATCTCAAGCATCCAATCTTTCGTCTGTAAGTCGTAGAATCAGTAGCTTCTTCATCTTTAGCTTTCAAAACTTTGAGACCAAAATCCATAGGAATCTTTGTTGGATTACACGCTTCTAAGCCTGCTTCTTGTATTCTCTTTTTCGCATCTTGTTTCAGTGTAATGTTATCTTTTCCTTGATGTACTTCAATCCCAAGATAGTAAGTGAGATTCCCTAGATCCGACATCTCGAACTTTGATGTCATTGCTTTCTTGAAGTCACATAAGTTCTTCATATTACTTTCGGTTATGAAGAGATCATCAACATATATAGCAACAACCAAAAGTTCTTTCCCTTCTTCCTTGTGATATACGGCTGATTCTTTAGAACACTTTTCAAATTTCATGTCCAAAAGGATGTGATTCAACTTTGTGTTCCAAGCTCTAGGAGCTTGTTTCAAACCATACAACGCCTTAGAGAGTTTGTAGACCTTATCTTCTTTTCCTTTGACTAAAAATCCTTCTGGTTATTCTACATAAACTTCTTCTATCAATTCTCCATGTAAAAACGCACTCTTCATATCCATATGATGTATCTTCCAACCGTGTGAAGCAACGAGAGATATTAGCATGCGTATGGTCTCTAATCTAGCCACCAAAGCAAAAACTTTGTCAAAATCAACACCGGATTCTTGTGCATATCCTTTTGCAACAAGGCATGCTTTATGCTTGTTGATCGAGCCATCCGCATTCTTCTTTAGCTTAAAAATCCACTTCAAGCCAATTACCTCTGCCCCACTTGGTTTATCCGTGAGTGTCCACACTCTGTTTTTGTTTATCGACCCGATCTCTACTTCACTTGCCTCTCTCCATTTCTTTGAGCCTTATTTTATATTCTTATTTACCATTTGATTTGGACATTAGCGCAGGAAATCCGGAATAACTCATGACCAAACTCCCCGCCAGAAATCTCTGGATCTCACACTTCTGTCTGAAGTGTTTTAAGTCTGTTTATCTGGCTTATTAATGAATCTAATTGCTTTGATCCAGGAATTTGAAATCGAGAATCAAACCCGCCATTCAGGATTACATCCCACATTTTCTACCACTTCTTTCGGTAATCCTGAGTGACCAGGCTCATTGTTAGTCTGGCACCACACTCTAACCTTATCTCCTTGAATCTCCATGCATCTCTTTTTGATTTTATATGCACACATGTGTAAAAACAATGGAGAGAATAGAGTANAAGTATATGTTGCATTTCTTCATGATGTATGGGTGATTTAAAAGTTTAAAAACGTTATTAGTATGTTAATCTCTACCAGATTCGAAAAAAAATAAAAAAAGAAAAGAAAAAGAAAAAGAAAAAAAAAGGAAAAAAAGGAAAAAAAAAAAGAAAAGAGAATAATATCATATATGTTTATATCTGGTTAGAGATTAGCATTTATATATTTTTTATGTTGATTGGATTCACCCTGAAGTTTGCACATATACGATTTTCTCTTGATTGATGGTTTGTGCTAGAGTAGTTAGGAGACATGGTTATCAATATATTCATTCTCTCCTGCGATTTCGCATAATGTCTTGCATCTAGACGCAGTTTTTGATCCCCAAAACACTCTAAGANAATCTTTAATGAATGTAGAGAGTTATTAACATGGAAGCTGAGTTTGCAGGTTCAAATTTTAGAGTATGGATGGGCTTGGGAGGTCATGTAGCGATTCTCGGGGAGAATGCTCTAATTGTTCTAAGTTGTTATGGTCAGTAAAAGAGATGCAAAGTAAGATTTTCTAATAGCAATGATATCCATTCGGTTTTTCAAACTTCTTT
>OVAN01006967.1:0-20392 GCA_900406275.1 Anastatica hierochuntica | reverse complement strand
GGATGGGTTGCTTGCTATGTTTGCGTGATTGATGTTATATTCTAGATGTTTCTCTGTTAGGCTAGGACTGCGGACTCGTGTGGTATGGCATCCCATTCCTTACTGAGTAATTTCCCTGTCACTCACCCCTTCTCTCCTTTCTCCCAAAATCTTTCCCCCCCTGCAGGTGAGCAAGACGAGTAACCGGAGATGATGACTTGGGTGTTTGGTGTCGTTTTGGGTTTTATTTAATTTAAGTTTTCTGTCGAATTCTCGTTGGTTTTATTTGGGTATTTCAATTTCAGATTGGATTTCTGGTTTTCCAGTTTAGTTTGGTTTTCCGCTATGACATTTGAGTTATTTATTTAATAAAGTTGGTTCAAGAGTTCAGTTAAGGTTACGTGAGTTAGAATCTAAGTGCGGATGTCACAGAAAGAGTCTACAAAGTCCTATGTTGCAAACAATTTAAGAAATTTTTCTTCTTTAATTTTATTGACAAAAAAAGATCGCAACTAAATATTAATTGAATTACCACATTGGTCATTTCTCGTCTATAGCCTAATAGCAAATTGGTCATTTCACTAAATGTAAGTGCATGGTTTGGATCCTGATTTTATGAGATGACAGCAAAGATGTTACAATCACTAGTCCACTTAAAACAACTTTAATTCAGAATCCAAACATTTTTTGTCCCAAAATACCACTTGAATTGAACAACCCATATGGATTATGTGATTGGAGAGAAATAAATAATACGCATTAAGAGATATTTCATAGAATAGGATAGGTAAGATCATTGTTATGCATCATATTTATCGTTGTCTTCTCTTTTGTCATGTAATTTACTGGTATGTGTCCATTTCATTATTAATAAAATCTCAGCGTTAGAAAAAAAAAGATATTTCATCAGTTTCGTAAAGAGTTCATTTTAAATTTTTAATTTTGTTTTATAAAATGTGTCTTTTTATATTTTTAATGCAAAATTATAAACAAAATTTAACTCCACTATTTACTATATTGATTGGAGAGATACTTTTTTAAAATGTATTAATGAACTACAAAAAAAATTTAAGAATTTTCCAAAGTCCAAATTAAAAGGGATGATTGTTTGAGGCGGTAGGAACTTTTACTTTTATGAACAGTTTTTAAAATTATGTTTTATCAAATCATACTTTTCAGATTTTAATATTTTTAAAGTCCTAAATAGTCTTCTAAAAATCTCTTATATTCTTTGTTAATATGTGATTTTTTCTCACAGCCAACTAATTGTGACTTTTATTTTTTTTTAAATCACAATTTTTAAAATTACAACAAAAAAAACTATATTTTAACAGTAAAAATCTAACTAATTAAAAAGAGAAAATAATAGCTTCCCACACAATACACGTCATGTCCTCTACGAATATCTTACACGCTGCCACGTAGGTCACCATCTCCCCCTTTAAAATATTGTTCAAGAATGATGCCACGTAGAATTTAGTACTCTCTACTGATATTGCCGATTAAGCTTCAAAACCCTTTCGATGTCTTCGTAACTGATGCAATAGTCTTCATTTGTAAACAATTTTAATTTCTTCAATATTCTTTGTTCGTTTCAGTAGTAATCGCTTCGCAAGAGAGTAACTTGAGTGTATCAAATGACAGTGATACGAGCCAGTGGGTGATGCAAGGTTGAATTTTACTAATTGGGTTTTGACTTTTTTAGTGTTTATGCTTCTGTTTGTTTCATATTGTATATAATGATAAAGGGCGATGTTTCTTTTTGTTTCATTGCTGATATAAATTTTTATACATTGAAGAAAGATGTTGAAATTGCATCAGCTCGTGTTCAAGAGATTAGAGATTCTTCTGGTGCGGATCAACTTGAACAAGAAATTTCACTTTTGGAGTCTAAAGCTACAAATACTTCTTTTTGGGATGATCGTGCTAAAGCTCAAGAAACGCTTTCGTCTTTAAACGATCTCAAAGATCGGATGCGGTTGCTCTCTGAGTTCAGGTCTATGATATTAGTGCCATCTCTTTCGAATTGCAATTTCCTTATACTTTTTGGTCTCTTATGGTTTCCATATGCAAGTCTTGGATATACTCTTTTGATTCAGTTGAGTTTGTTCAGATTTGCCGGCAATTTTCCCTTGGGGCTTCGATTAATAAGGGCTCTCAGAGAAAACAATGACGCATTTCTTAGATTACATACCGTGGATTTCGAATAGAGTCACCACGAATCCCAACCACATCAACAGTAACCGCCACTGTCGATGACGAGAAATCCGACAACAAAAAGTTGATCAGAGAGAACAACAAGAAGAAGAAGGCTAGGAAAGTGATGGCGGCCCATTGACGGAATCGAGTAAAGAAGATACAACGGAGGAGAGGTCAGGCCCGGTGCTGAAGGTTGGTCTGATAAAACGTCGTCGTCCTCCGATGATATTCTCGGCTTCGAAGCTACCGGAGGCAACGTCAATGTATGTAGACACTGAACCACTAATCTTTCTTTTTAATTATTTGATCGTAACCGACCATATGCAATTCGGTTGAGTTTTTACCCAGATTTTGGATTGAAACATCAAGAACTACCTTTCCCTTTGATTTGATTTGTGGCTATAGTTGTTTATGGGATGTGAGCTTTTTGTTTTAACGGTCGTGGATACGTACAGAGCTTCAAAAGTAAACAAGAACTCCAAATGGTGAAGTACTATTGCCTAATCGTCTTAGATGCATCCCAAAATGTCAGTAATTTGTTTATTGCATTAATTTTGTGAATAATTCTTTAGCTGGTTTATGTTTGGCTATTTTTCAGGTCTCTCTTCAAACCATGTTGACGCTATTGATATACGTGCCAGCTTCTCTACAGGTTTGAACTTAGACTAATTTGTCTCCCCACCATTTATGCCTTTACACTTTTTAGCATGCAAAACGTGTTTGTTTACCTAATTAGTTCGTCTCATTTGCCTACTTTGTTCCTAATTAGATGAAGCAGATCTTTCACTCTTTCAGACAAATAAGATTCATGTTTCTTTGATTGAGAAGGAAACTTTGTGGTCTGTTGATTTTGAAGTTTTAGTAGTAGGCATGGAAGAAGAAGGAAAGCTACGTGGAGTTCGATTGAGAATTTGAACAAGATCGTGCTCCGTGTGCACGAAGACGACAAAGATGAAGACGATCTTCATCATCCACACATATATGGTTTCACCAATGGTGTAAGTGATTCCAGGTCCGTTTCCAAGTATCTGATGTCCAATGGAATCGAATTGCCTGCTCATCATCATGAGGTATTTGAATCACAATTTGGATGGAATCTCTTGCGAGAAATTGTAGTTTTCGTTGCTTTGATGATTGATTGATTCGATTTTGTGTGTGTGGGTTTAGAATGAGAGGTATAAGTCAGAGATTAAGAAACTGCAGGAATCTGAAGCAGATATCAAAACCTTATTGGTGAATTACGCAGCTCTATTAAGAGAGAAAGAGGTAAGGTTAATTTTGTGATTGAATTTTTTATTCCTCACAGTACTTCGTTTTATCTTTAAGCTAACCTCTTCTCTTTACAAGAACTTAATTCTAGATTGAATAAGGAGAATAGCTCATTGAAACAAAATCTCACCTCAACTAGATAACCTGATGTTAAGCCTTTGCCTTTGTCAAAAAGGAAGTATTTAGCGAACTATTTGGGTCATGTGCAAGGTCAGTCAGTCTCACTTTATTCCTTCAACGACTCCTCATATGTTTTATTACACACTATTAGCGATGTTCTGAAGCTATTACATGTTCGTCTACACTTTTTTCGTATTTTCTTCTCATGAGTAGTTTAATTGTTTTTAGTTTATTTTCAATGAAAGAAATATTATCGTCACTTCATATTCAGGGCAAAAATCTTGGAACAATGTCTTCTTCATACTGCATGTTACCGAATCCGTGGCGATTCGTAATCGAAAGATTCTCAAAGTTGGAAACTTTTCCACTCTCAAAGTTCTTCTTCACTTTTGTTTTCGCTTCAACTTTATCCATATGCTTTTTAAATCTGTAATTTCGATGAAGATAGGATTTTATGGGAGATGAAACTGTGGAAGTGAATCTAAATACTATTTCAAATTCCATGTGAGACATATATGAAGTTAGTGTTCTGTAAGTAGCTTCTGGTGAATTGAGGCGCATTGTGAAGTTATTAAGGATTTTAAATTTACTAAAATTTATCATTTTAACTTTGTAGTTTGTTATGCATTACTCTTGGACGACTGACACACGTGCAAGACGAGCCTTGACAAATGTTTCAGCTTTACTTCGTCCTAGAGGCATCTTTTTCGGAACAACGCCAGAATATAATGTTATTATTAAAAAACTCAGAGAAAGTTCCTTTCTTTCTAACGCACAAGCTACTGTAAACATTAGAAACCATGTTATGACAAAGAGACCATGATCTTGAAGATTTTATTCTTTTGTGTGTTGATGGATACGACCTTTTTTGTTCTGAGTATGTTGCTGAAGGTCCGGAGATCAGTGTAATAGCGTAGATTGGATTCGTTTTGGGAAAGTGGAAAGAAGTCACTTCTTGTGACAAAGGAGGTTTTTTTCTTGAACCTTTTTTCCATCGTTGTCTCTTCTTTAAAGTTATATTTATAAATCTTAAAAATCTTAAATTGGTTAAAGAACGTGCAGTTTAAGCTTGATACCGATGAATATGTCACGTTCGTGATTGGCTACTACTACAAAGTTTATGGAATAGATGAGCCTGCAATCATCTCGCTTAAGTTTAGATCCATATGGATTCGAGTCGTGAACTGAGTTTGTGCCGGAGAAGAAAGATCACAAAATCGTTGGGTTTCATGTACAAGCTGGTGAAGTTGTTTACAAACTTGGAGTCAATGTTGCACCCATAGCAAACTGATATTGAACCAATGTGATACGCGACAATGTGCTAAAACCAAGATGAAAATAGCATTGTGCTAAATAACTTGATTTGATAGTTTTGGAATTTTTTGTTTGATAATTATTGTCGACACCCAATATTTTTTGATTCCAAACATTGCCAAGCAAAGAACACATTTGAAGTTTCCATGTCTTCTATTTCTGAATTTTATTCACCTGTTATGAAAGTCAAAGCTCTCAGATCAAGTCATTTAGACAATGTTATTTTCATCTTGATTTTACCCATCTTGGTTGTACTGACATTTTATTCATTTCTATATCGAAGATAAAATAAAAATTAACACACATGTAATTTACAATTTCAACAAGTTAAACTGTTAAAACTACCAAAAAAGTGGACTTATTATCAAGTTATAAATCTATTAAACCATCTTTCCTGATTTTGATCAACTTAAATCTAGAGTCATGTTAAATACTTATTGTTGGCTATGTATTATAATTTAAAAATCATTTTGTTAAATTAGACTACTATCAAATATGTTTTTTTAGCAAAATCAAATATGGTATATTTTAAATCCTATATACAAAAAATATGTGTAACGCATAAAATATTTGTAGTATGACTTCATTTATACTCCACTTCAAACGGTTTTTGGCGCGTTATCACTGTATAAATTTCAAATAGAGTGGTTAGAGAAAAAATATCAAATAGAGTATTTTGATAATAATTAGGCGAGTTAGTTTATTAGAAAATTGAATATAATAAAATTGTCTCACACTATAATCTCATATGAGATTATATTCATTTCATTAGTAGGTAACTCAAGATTTAACAACATTATCTAACCTTGACTAATTTTGGATGAATGAAATCATATAACTAGATATAATTAGAAAAACAGTTTAGCATATTTTAAATTCAGAAAAGCATTCTCTATCCACACGAGTTATCGTAATTTATAAATACAAAGATCCAAATTAAGAATGATGTTGTTTACATAATTACATGTGAATATGACAAGCAAATAATTAAAGTTACGGCATATTGTGTTTGTTAAAATTGACCTGAAATTCAAGTTTTATGTCTTGACGAATTAAGGCATACCATAAATTTGCAGATATGAAAAGTCCATCACGAGTCATGGTCATATAAGTTTTGAAATCATGTCTTACTACAATGTAAAAAGGTAATGCTGATCTCTATGACATGGTCCGATAGGAAAATATATTGGAAGTACTCCTCCCACTCCTACCATAGTCCCCAAAACCAAACTACAAATCTTTTGTTTTAAAATCCATTTATTTTGGAATGTTTTTTTTGCTAATTTATAACATAATTCCACTGTTACAAGGGACATAAGTTATTTAAAGTAAACTATTTATATGTAAGTTTAGTGGCGGACTACTTTGTTGGTTCAAATATTAATGACACCCTCGACATAATATTTTGGGGTCAAACATATTTTATGTGGATCTGATTTTACAATAGATTTCAAAGATACATCAACATCTAACTAATTAAAAGGGACTAATAATGCATTCTTAAGGTGTCTGCATAAGCATTCTCAAAAGATTTGAGAGGCTGCCACGTCACCATAACTCTCTATTCTCGACCAACCAGTTCGTCTCCCTTTTCACATTCTCCCCTTCTGTAACCTAAATCCAGTTCACATCTCCAAACGATATCTCTTCTCATCTTCTTCCCGTTACAGATGCTTAACTTGGATTCAACTCCCACATCCCACTTCTTTCTCTCTGGAAACGCTCAAGTTGACTACCATCTCGGTAATTATAGATTTTCCCACACTTACTCATATATATCATTGACATTGAATCTACCGGGAAATGTACTTCATCGTCATCACCTTCTTCTTCTTCTTCTTCTTTTCTCTCTCTTTCCTTTCGCTGTTCGCGATGAACTTTCTCTTTTTTGGCAAGAACTAAAGAACAGCTCTCAAATTCGCTCTCATGATATCGCAGTTGAGTATTTATTTATGCAAAAAAAAAAAATTGCAATTTCTTGAGTGTTTGTCTTGCAAATCAGATTACATTTGTTGTTTGGTAAGAATCTAGAGAAAACGACAAAAATAAACGACAAGAAAGGCGTGAACGAAATCTATTTATTACCCAGTGGACGATCAATCTTTCAGGTATGAATATTTTTTACTTTGTACTATAACCCACTAGCTTAAATCTTTATAAACCATTGAGTTTTTCGTTTTGTATGTGTGTTCGGGTTTAAGGTTGTTGGTGAGTTCCATAAGAGAGAAGAGTATCTCTGCTTTACAGGAGATTACTGTGGATGTTATTCTTTCTTCTATGATGGTATTATCAGAGGAAAACAAGAATGTGTAAGCTTTTCTCTTTTTTGTTGGTATTCATGGTGTTCAACTTATAAAACTGATATATATATATATATATATATATATATATATATCTATGACTTGTGCATACAATCAAAGCTGAAAAATATATGTTGATAAAATTGCATAACTTAAGCCATCTGATGGAGGCTCAATAGGTACCCAATCTAAGCCTTATAGTACCTTTCGTATTTATCATAATCATTACAGTTATTTGCATGTAGTTTAGGTTGATTTTACGATGTTGTGCAGTGGCTTCCTATCTTTCTTCTTTTTTTTTTAATATTTTATTACCCAATATATCTTAAAGAGATCTTATTAGACACAAGAATTATTGCTTATGGATAGTAATTTGTAAATTCGATATGTCTTTCAATTCCCAAGTTGCTCTGTGTAGGTTGTTTGCTCTCTTTCTCCTAGATAGTGAAGAAACTGAACGAGAAGCCGGGGTTTGTTGTTCGATGGTAATATACCGAATGTCACTGCAGTATATTAGGGAAGAGCCTCCTTCACCGTCGTTCGTCATGATTAATTGGAGCAAGCACTAGCAGACTAGCAGTGGAGGAGATGATGATACCGCTTATGCTCTAAGTATCAGTTTAGACCGAGTGTATTGGCGGAGAAGATGGAGAAGGATGGGATGCCATACGAAGTGAACAATGTTGAGATAATATCATTCATGATGATGAGAACAATGGGAACAAGGAAGGAAGAGTAAAGCCACTGCAAAATTTTGTAGTAGAGACAAAGGAGGAGGGCCAGAGATTAGAAATGGAGGAACTAAATAGAGAAAAGGAGCAGCACGATAAGATAAAGCTTGAAAGACAGAAAGCGCTTTCAAGTCATTTGGTGTCACTTAGGTACTATACAATGAAGAAGTAAGTTGCTCGAGAAAAACAGAGGAGAAACTAAACAGCGCTAAAGCTGAAATCGAAAACATGAAAAGGGTCCAAAAGGAATTCGAAGAACGACTTTATATTGATTATCCCCGTCGGCGAGAAAGATCGGGACGAAGCTACCAAAACAAAAGAAGAGCTTTTGGGACTGCTAAACCTGGAGAAGGGTGACTCATCATCATGTTTGTGTAATAGCTAAGTGATGAAAATGGTATACGAGAGAGTCACATAAAATGAACATCATGTCTTCTACGTTTTTCTTTTTGGTCTCTAGCTTTATTGGTTAGAGATCTTAATTTTTAAAATGTAAAATCCAAAATATAATTAAAAAATCTTACTCTTTATCTTTTTCATTTTATTTTTAGATGATATATTTTAATCTGGGACAACTGTTGCTCACTATTACTCTGCGCTTAACAGGCATAAAGCTGTTGAATGGGAAGAGAAGACTTTGTATGATTACCTTCTCAACCCCAAGAATGTAACAATGATTCTTGATTTCTTCAATTGGTCTAACAGTAGAAGAGTTTGTATTGTGATGAGTAAGAAAATTGGAAGGCAAAGATACACTAGACCAGAGAAACAAATTACTAGCAGGTATGTGATATGGCATGTGATAAAGTATTATCATGTTTACCATATAGACAGCATATTAAAATGTAAAGCATCTAAAGTTACAACATTTTAAGGTATTACCATTTAGTTTTGTGCATAATTAAAAGCTAAAAGCTTTTGATCATACATAATTTATTAGCAAAATTTATTAAAATGTCAAAGAGTAATGACGATTGGATCAAAATTATTTTTCATTCATTTACATTACTTATTATTTTATGACTTTTGAAAGTACATTATTTTGATTTTATGACCTACTTTTGAAAGTACATTTAATTTCATATCTCTTATATGATCAAGAATACATAATTTTTCATAATAAATTATAAGACGCGGTCAAAAAATATGTTAAAGTTCTATACATATTCGTTTATTATCACAAAAGTTATTTCTAAGTTTACTTAATCAGCGGCTTATTATCACAAAATTCATTTCTCTTTCTACTTCAACATATGTTTCTAATCAAAGAAGTATAAAAATGTAATTTTTTTGAGGAACCTATCGCATATGTATGTAGAAAACATTTAGTGTTACTTGATCTTAGCATGCATTTTTGAACGCACATATTAAATGTTTTTGAAAATCGTCAAAACCTTCTCTTATTTTTCATACAGTGGAAAACAATCCAAAATTTTTTATGTTGACATTTTTGATTGAAAACGTATGTACATACAACATTTTAGTAAGTCAAATTTATATTCTAAACTTATTAGTTATATGGCATTCGTAATACCCGGATTGGACGTGAACTACAACTAAATTTACAAAATAACAAATCTATAATATTTTAACTCATAAAAAAAGAAAAATCTACCGCGTAGCCCGAATAAACTTCACAACATTGCATTTTTTCAAACGAATCAAAATAAAATTTTCCACCCCCATATAAACATACCATATAAAGTGAAATCATAATCAAAGTAAATAAAATAACTTTCATTCGCAAAAAAAATAAAAGACATATTCAATTTCCAGCACAATCTTAATGCGGTGATCTAAATAAATCACAAAAATACTAAAAGTCAAATATCGCAAACACAAACCCGCGCGTAGCGCGGGTATAGTCCTAGTAGTTTTAAAAATATAAGTCAAACTCTTATAATCAACAAGATCCGACAGAAAACATATGTATTAAGATGAATTTTATTTTGTTCGAGATTAAAATTGGGAGTGCGTATAATAAAATCATTTTTAAAATATTAATTTTGTTAATTACAAAATTATTTATAATAAATTTATTTACTAAAGAATTGAAAGAAAATTTGTATAAAGAAAAACAAACTTTGTTGACATATTTATATTTTAATATGCCTAAAATCATTTAGAAAAAAAATATTTTCTATTTTAAAATAATCACAAAATATAAATTATAAAGTTTGTGGTTCGACACCAACATTGCGATCATGAAGCATAGGATTTATGCAATGAAAATTAATAAGATCATAATTTTAATGGGATCAAATATCCATATATGTAAAATATTTTAACTATAAGACATGTCAAAACATGTTAAATTAGGCAACCTACTTTTAAAACAACATCGAGGGTTAGAACTACAATAGTTAATTACAGTAAAATCTCTATAAATTTATAAACACTATAAGTTTTTAAATTTGACCTGTTTCCAAGTTGGATCTATGTAAAATTTGACAGATTTCGATAAGATAACTTTTTTTGAAAATCTTTTGAAAATATATGGTCCCAGTAGCATTATAAATTGATAAGCATATAAAATTGTGCATATATAGCTAAGATGATACAAAAAAATATATTATAGTTATAACATAGTTATCATTATCTAATTTGACTTATTGGATAAAATTTTTACAAATGTCTTTTTAATTTACATTCTGAATTTTTAAGATCTTAACAATAATAATGAACTTTACGCAAAATTTCTTACAAATGTACCAAAATATAGTTTTAACATGATTTTTAATATCAATATAGTGATATCTAATTTTAAAATTTATGAACATGAGTCATTTCACATTTGTAGAATAATATTTTATTAACATTTATTTTTATTGTGATAAGTATTCTATCATAATTTTAAATTTATATATGTTATTTTAAGGCCTAACTTTTTAAAATTCGTAGTATCATATTATTTGAAGAAAATGTTTTAAAATATATTCTAAAAATTGAACTCTCTCTATACATTAATACTTTGTTAGTTTATCAATTAATACTCTGTAAATTAAGAAATTTTAAAGGTCCTAATGTTATTAATTTATAAAAAATTTATTGTACTTCTTAATAAATTTGTTCGTTATACTACAAAATAAAATAAAACACCGCTTATTGTACCTACAAGAAGCATTAAAGATACGCACAATATCTTCTTTTTGTTCATCTCTTTAAACTTTGCATAATATCTCAACCACTTTCATATTTTTCATTGTTTTCCTAACTTTAAATAAATATAAACTAAATTTTTGGCTTCACAATGACATAATTATTGGCTAATTTTAGTTAGAAGAACAAGCACGACTTTAAAATCCAACTTTAAACTGAAACAATACAAAAAGTATATTGTTCCTTTAACTTGACATTAATACTATTACTTTTAAAATGTATTTTAGGTATATAAATAAAACAAAACAAAAAAAAACAAAAAAATTACCACTTGAATTAACCAAAAAATATGATTGATCTTCAAACTAAAATTACAAAATGATCAAATTAAAGAATGGAAAGATAAGCAACATTAAAAAACAGAACTTCAATAAAAGTAGAAAATGGAAAAATTTATTAGGCTAAAATAAGAATGCAAAAAAACAATGAATAACATACATTCACATTCAAGATTATCGGTACTATAACATTATTACTTACATATAGTATACAAAAAAACATTAAAAAAACTCACAAACATATTATTTTAAAACATTTTCGGTTAAAATTATATAACAACAAATAATTATCAAAAAGTCCGCGCGTAGCGCGGGACTCACCCCTAGTCTATCTAATTAATTAAAAGTCTCTAATAGTAGCTTTACAAGATGTCCACGTTAGCATAAGAGAAAAGCTCTCTTCTTGCGCCACATCAGACTCCAACGCCTTGTTGTTCGCACACCCAATGCTACACTGTTTTCACTAACTTCCTCCCAATGCCATGCCATCTGATTGACTTCCTCAAGTGGGCCACGAGTCCCACTTACCTATCGACGGCTCATTCTCTGCGAAACTGTCTCCTTCGCTAGAGTGACTACCGCCTATCCCTTTCGATGCACATGAACCCTAATAACGTTTGACGGTCTTCCTCCTACCTCTTCATCTCCCCACTCTCCCCACTTCTCATCCACAACGCCCTGTATTAATTGTTGTAATTGATCCGCCATTAACAGAATCGCCTCCTAATCTCCTATTTCATCATCCGCGAGATGACCGTACCTTCCTATATAAACCAAACCCTCTTCCCATAATCAACCATTTACTGATCACATCGCTTAACCTATCGCTACAGCCCAACTCATAAAACCACCAGATGATGTATAATTGTGGTTGAAATCGGTTCGCTGCTCCGCTCTTTGGATATGTTGGTTCAGTGGAAGGTATTGTTCGTAGTAAGGCCAAATGAGTCCATCAACAAGAAAATGAAAATTGGGAGTTGATGCCCGTAGTATGTTGCAATAGGTAGTTGCAGAGCATGTTGAAATATTGAATCCTATGGGGGCAAAGCTTCCCTTCCCGGTTACTATTCCAGATGAGAACAACGACTCAATTAAAGAAGAAATTCCCTTTAGGTGAAACATTAACTTTATGGTTGATCTGCTGTGTTTGGTTTATCGTATTGAATTTACAAATGCTGACTAATGCTTTGGCTTTTGCATGTGCGATGTTATATTTCAATGTCTTGATCTACGCAGTCAACAAATGAGAAATAATATTAATATAGTTCTTCGCCATAATGTGGTAAAGTTGATTAAGAGACCTAGAAGACATGCACGGATTTGTTAAGGTGTTTCCTTCTCTATGTGAATGAGGCTCTGTATTTATCTTTTTGTATGTTTCAGTGTTGGGTCTTACCCAGTGTTTCCATCTTCGTTTGTTGTTTGTGCCATATCAAAACTCAAATACTCTCTAGATCTACTCTAGAAGGCGCACTCGATTATCTGGTTCCCTCAAGAATTCAGGTGCCTTCACTTCTTTTCATCGCGATTAGTTCCTGTTAGATACCTGAGTTCTCCTGAAGAAAAGTATTTCATCATAGTTTAGTGGTCTGATTCTATCAAATCTCTCTTTCGAAGTCATGAACATTCTATGCTTTGCCACAAAGTCTGCGGCTTTATAAGTAGATGTTAACGATCTTGGCTTTTGACAAATATTACCAGAAAACAAGGTATATATATGATCTATGGGATATAAGCTTGGTTCAGCATGACTCTTGATGCAAATGATTTCTCTTAGAGATGAAGATCTAAGAGATGACAACGTCAACAGTTGCACGAGGTAGTAGGCCATAGCAGCGTGAAGAGCTGTCACCAAACAATTTCTTCTCATTGCACATACCAACCTTATTAAAGATCTCTGCGACGATTGAAATAAAGTCGATAACTTTGTTTTCTTTAGTTAATTCTCCAATTCTCTCTTTGACATGTCTAATTGTGTTGTCCGCCGTGCGAAAACCAGATATGAGTAGATATGACCGAGGGAATCTTCGAAGACCGGAAGAATTTGTAAATGCTTTATTTTCTTTTGATATTGGGCAAAACGATCTCTTTGTTGGGTTCCGAATAATGAGATATGGTCAACTTAAAGCGACCATCCCTGACATTGTCAACCATTTAGTTTTTGTTGTTCGGGCGTGTGAGATTTTACGGCAATCCTGCGAAAAGATATGTAATGTTCTCTTCTGCTCCATTGTGCCAATGTTCTCTTCAGGTACTGAAACAATAGCAATGTTTAGAGCTCCTTAATTGACTGGTAGTGTTGCTGGCACCTCATGAAAGTGTATTAAAACAAACAATAAGGATTTCAATAGTATAATTGGACCCACGATAAAACTATCTTCTACTATCTTATGTCTCTATCTAATTCCATCTCCATTAGAAAGAAGAAAAAATCATTCTTTTTCTTTCCACCCTACGTTTTCTCCAACAATTGTTATCTGATTTCAGTAAGTACAATTGGACCCATGATAACTTTGTTGCAACTTTTCATTTCTTCAAAGTGTTACCTACTGCTCTCGGTTTCATTCTTTGATGTAATGAGCTCATTCCTGATAGGCCCCTTGCATGATTACATGATTCAGTTTAAAAGAAGAGGATATGAGAGTTTTTAGTCAACTAAAATAATCTGAAGGTGTTTCAAGTTATTACAAACAAAGTTTGAGACTAGCTACACCATTTGTTAACCACACATGATTAGGTCTCTCTATTTTATAAAAATTCCCAACGGTTGTACCAAACCATGTACAAGTCAAAATAAATTCCCAGATATCAAACTAGGCTACGTTGGTGCTCAACCCATATTCACACTCCATATTTAAATCTTACAGCACAGAGAAATAGGGGAAGCGAGGTCCGAGAATGATGCTAAATCTAGAGGAATCTTAAACAAAGACCTGTAACTAAAGAGTCCTAACCACCGGGCTAAACAAAAAAACAACGCAAACTCATTAGTGTCTTTTTAATAGTTAGATGTCACATGTTCTTAACTAAATTATTTTCAACATATTTGAAACAAAATACGGATTGTTCTTAGTAAAAGAAAACTTCAAAAAGTTTGACAATAAATTAGAAGGTGGAAATACATGAAATTTTAAACAAACAATAGTATACAAATTGTTGGAACTATATTATAAATGAAAATTAAATTGAAACTATTATAAAAAATATAGAAAGTATGAAAATAAATATTTTCCATATGTATTAGGAAAACCACATTTTCCGTTAGAAGTAAGAAAAAAAAATTCTATGGATGAATAAAAAATATTCGATCGTTAGATTGCCCACATAAGATTTTATATGATGAAAGTTTCATATGTTTTTAGTTAGAAAATCTATTATGTTTTGGATATACAAAAACTCAGAAACATATTTATTTTATTTAAAATATTTTAAAGAAAATTATGTAAAATATGTACTCAAAGAACATGATTATATTTAACAAAAAAAAGTAAGAACACTATTATACTTTCATAACTATTTTTATAAATATTGTGTTGATTAAATGACCATCTTCCAAGCATTAAATACTAAAGGTAGAAGCACTTTCGTATTTGTTAAAGTAAATATGGAAATTGCAGACTCTTATACTAAGTAGTATACTCCCTCTGTATCAAAATAATTGATGTTTAAGGATTTTACACGCAGATTAAGAAAACATTTAATTTTTGTATTTTTCTAAAATAAAACATCATTTATTATCAATTTAAAATATTTCAACCAATAATAAAATAATCTGCAGAATACAAATAGTCTAAAAAGTAAAAAAAAAAAATTAATTTTGCATCGAAAATCTAAAACATCATCTAATTTGATATAAAAAATTTCCCTAAAACATCAATTAAAATGATACGGAGGGAGTATTAATGAGAACACATACTGCAGATTAAAGTAAAAAAAAATAGTAAAATACTAAAAACACAAAAGTAAAATATATTATTTTAGTTAAAATATAGAGAAAGGCTAAAAGATCAGATATTTTAGCTTTTTTTGGTCAAATATTTTAGCTTATATTTTTGAAATATTATATCAATAAAACCATGTGAACTTAAACATTTTAATTGAAATATTCGTTGAACCAAGTATTGAATTCTTAACATGGATTGTCCATGGACAATCCAAATAAGTTACGAAACCTAATAATATTAAAAAAGTTATGCACAATCGAGTTAAAAACTGGATTAAAAGTTTTTTGGGGTTTGAAAAGTTTAAAAGGAATTTTTGAAATCGTTAGATTAAAAGAAATAGGAGTCCAAAGTCTTATATAAAATATTTTAAACTTATAGAAAAAGCAATGATGAATCCTCTCCCTACCAACCAAATAAGGTATTGTTTAAATTTATTTTATAAAGAATAAGATTAGAACATTTGTTTTAAATGATATAGCAAGAAAACGTACTTATAAGAACATACGTACACTAAAGATGAAAATATGTAATTCCTGCATGTTTTTTAAACTTATAGCTAAGTAGTGAAAAGAACAAAGTTGCATATATGATAATGTATCCTAATACGTACTTTAAACTATAGTGTATTGCAAAATATGTTCTATTATATTTGTACCAGTTATATAAGATCCATCTTCATCATTATATTTTAAGAGTTGACGATAACATAACGGTTATCGTTAAACTAAGATTAAGCCCGTGAAAAATATTAATTTGGCCAAACACATGATTTCACCTAGAAATTATAGAAGAAATTCGCGCGTAGCACCGAGATAGTTCTAGTTTAAAATAAAAATCTCAAACAATCAACTCAAAGTATGTTCTTCTTAATGAAAGCAAAATTGTTCCACGGACCACATTTAATTTGAGTCCCAATAATTAAACTCATACGTCAATCTTCCACTCGCTTTAGGAACGAAGATGTTCCCACAGAAAAAACAAAAAACTTACAAGCACAACAACACACGAGAATCATAAAAGAGTTGTTGGAAAACTATCTCTGTCCACAACAACATTTAGATTCACACGGTCAATCTAGTCATCTACATTATCATAAATATTCTAAATTAATTCTTCAACTAAAAGAGAATTTCTTTCATTACATATATGCAATTTAGAACTCTCAAATTCCCGAAACACCTATAAATATTCTGTAACCTCGTTCACCTTTCTTGCGATGCCTCGACGCCCTCTCTCTGGGTCTACAAGCTCACCTTGTTCGATGGTCGGGAACGTTATCTTCATAGGCTTTAAAGTTGTAATTTTATGTCCATGCAATCACCACGCAATTTTTCCCCGTGATTTGTCTTCACTCACACAATTTCGCGAATCACTTCCCGGAAGGTCACCCGTCTTAATATTACTTTAGCACAAACACGCTCAACTGTGAATTTCTCTCATGACAAGTGACCGAAAAGATAAGTGCACTTTGGTGACATAGATATCCAAATTGATCCTCATAAGCTCTCCTCACGCACTACTATGACTTTAAAAATTGGAATCTCACATTCACCCTAACTTACAGAGCGCAACGCACTCGTTGTGCATCAGGATCGTCACCACGATGGTGTGAGTCTCTGACTCCTCACTTATCTGAGTTCGGATCTGATACCAAATTGTAACACCTCCGACCGTCCCTCCCGTGTGCTCTGGTGCCTCCCTTCGAGTTTGCGAGTCCACCCTATCTGACGGTCGGGAGCGCTACCTCGAGAAGACTTTAAAGTCATGATTTACTGTCCCTACCAATTACCACACGGTCTTTTCTCGTGTTGTATCGTCACTCGTATAATTCCGAAAACTCACTACCGAAAAGTCACCCATCTTAAAGCTATTCCAGCATAAGCACGCTTAACTATGGAGTCCTCTTAGGATAAGTGACCGAAAAGATAAGTGCACTTTTGCGACATAGATAATCAAATCAATCCTTTTAAACTCTCTTCACACTATTATAACTATAAATCGGAATCTCATAATGAGGCTTGACAAAACTCGACAAAACATGTTGAAATAAATAATAATTTTGTCAAAAAGTGTCACTAATGAGTTATTTAGGGAAAAAGTAAATACAATTATCTTCATGCAAATAAATTTTATGTCACTATACACCATCCAACATGTTAAGTATAAGCCTAGAGGAATCTAATATCTCCTCTCTCTCTCCCTCTTTGTCTCTACATGAATTTGTAGATTTATGTCAAAATCTACACAAATTTACTTGCATGAAGACAATTGTATTTATTTTTTTTCCTAAATAACTCATTAGCGACACTTTTTGACAAAAATATTACTTATTTCAGCATCTTTTGTCAAGTCTCATTATGAGACCCCAATTTATAGTCATAGTAGTATGAGGAAAGTTTAAAATGATTGATTTGGCTATCTATGTCACCAAAGTGCGTTTATCTTTTCGATCATTTTTTCTGAGAGAACTCCACAGTTCAGCATGCTTATGTTGGAGTAGCACTAGGATGGGTGAACTTTCGTGAAGTGAGTTTTCCACAATCGTGCGAGTGAGGACAAAACAAGCGGAGCTCGATGATTGTAAGGACGGTAAATCATGACTTTAAAGCCTTCGAAAGTAAATTTAACCCCATGAAAAAAATAAGAAGATAATTTTGAAGTTTCCAACAATTTTTTATGACTAGAAAGTTATAGGCCTTGTAAGTCTTAGAGCGTCATTCAAACTATGTAATTTAATTTTCTTTTGGATAACAAATGTATTCCAAGATAAGTCAAACATGAGATCTTCATGATCCCTACGTTTTATCGGAGCTTAATCACTAGGCTAAGGATGAGTTGGCCAACAAATTTTCGGAGGTAGAAAATCCGAGTTTGATTAGTTTAGATAAATCCATCTTTTAGTTTAGAAAAATTCATATGAAGAGACTGAGATCTCTTTGTATAGCTGAGATTATTAAGTAATATTGATCTCATGGACATATTTCTTTCTCATTGACTTCACCAATCATCTTAGATTTTATGTGGGCTCTCTTGAGGCCCAATAGCTCCTTTCATTTACATTTTGATGAAAAAGACGAAGAAGGTAACAATAGTGGTCCGAGGGTGAAGATGTTTCCATCGACAAAAGAATCCTCTTCTTCAACAAAAATCTCTTCTCTTAAGGTTCTACTGGACTTGAATAGTTTCCTTGAAAGCTAAGATCTTTCCTTTGAGGAAGATCTCATCGGCGGGAATCATGGAGTAATTGGTGACAGTGAACTAAAAATCAGAAGAGGGTTTCAAACATACTCATTTTATCACCAATATAGTATTTAAGAAACAATTTATCACTTTCAACTTTTGGACTTAACCATAAAAAGATACAATCATCAATAATGGCAAGATAAATTGGGCAAAAATCTGCCTTCTTTTCCATTGCGTCAACACACTTGTTGCATTTTTATCCACAAATTTGGGAAAAGCTCCATAGAATCATATCTAACTTCAACACGAGCAAATGAAAAGATTTGTTATATTTATAAAAGCTGATTTTAGTTTCGCGAGACTATATATGTTGTTAAAATGGCTTTCGAAGTTGAACATTTTAACTTTTTATGTAAAGTAAAAATAATTTATAATAAATTTAAAGTATGTAATAGTTTGATTAATTTAGAAACTAATTTCAAAAATTATTCTACTGTGAGGGTTACAAAACTTTAAAAAATGTTGATCGTGTTAAAGATACATTTATAGAGTATTGTAAAAACTTGTTTGTTGAAGTAATAAATTAGTTATAGTTATAACGGAAAGAAACGTTCTCTCTCTGCTATTATTCATCTTCTTCTTCTGAGCAAAGTTCACGATCGTTGTCTACGTCTCCGGTGGCTTTGCCGTTGGATCGGTTTTCTGTTAGCTTTTGCTCTTCATCGATTTATATCCAATGATATTACTTCCGCTTACGAAGTGCCTCTTTCGTCGAGATATAGTCGGCGATAAGCTTTTCGATCTTTTTTTGCCTTAGAGGCTAAATAATCTCCAGCTAAGTTGGTGATTTGTTTTGGTGGTTTGAATAAAATCTCCAACTTGGTTGGGTTACTTTGTTTGTTTTAGGAACCTTCGATCTACTTATGGATCAATTTTCGGTAAACATGTAATGCAAATTGGGGATGAGTTCCTGATATTTTTATGTCTTGTTTGTATCGAATTTCTATTGTAATTCTTCGATGGTCTTAAGTTTTATTCATTTTCAAATCTTCTTTATTTATCTTTCTAAGCTTTGAATGAAGTAATGTCTTTCTTATCGGTTCTGTCGTTAATGAGTTGTGGCGACCATATTATCTTCTCGTTAAATATGAATAAGATGTGGCGAGGAGATTAAGCTGAAGAAGATAGAAAAAAGCAGAGATTGAAGGTTTTCGGGATTCGCCGTGGAGAAGACACGGCGCTGCTCATGGGCGGTCAAGGTTTCTATTCTAATCTAGAAACATGTGAGAGAAGGAGTGGAAGTGAATTATGACATGTGAAGGATAAGTTTATGCCTCCAAACAAAATTGTGGACCAAATTTTTTGCTAGCTTTTTAAATTTCTAAGTTTAATTTCGTTTGGGCTAGAAACGAAGTCCTTATTGTAAGGCCATCTTTAACGTGGGTTCTTACCCACGTCTCTTAGCATTTTTACAATTAAAAAAAAAAAAAAAATTGAAAAACTACAAGAGCCGTATCTTAAGTTGCTTAATTAAAATACGGCTCTTAGCCGTATTTTATGTTTTTTTTTTCTTTTGATTTTGATCAGAACAATTTCATTTTCAGATCCGTTTCGGTTCCGTTTCAAATCCGTTTTTTTTGGTATTTCGATTTTTGCAACCGTTACATATTTATTTACGATTTTTGAAGTTTCGGATCCGTTTCAGATCTGTTTAAAATATCCCGATCCGAACCCAANTCCGTTTCAGATCCGATTTTTTTTGTTTTTCAGTTTTTGGAACCGTTACATATTCATTTATGATTTTTGAAGTTTTGGGTCCGTTTCGGATCTGTTTAAAATATCCTGATCCGAAACCAAAATATCCAAAAATATCCATTTCGGTTCCGTTGCAGATCCGATTTTTTTTGTTTTTCAGT
>OVAN01006966.1:0-20209 GCA_900406275.1 Anastatica hierochuntica | reverse complement strand
CCATCACGAATTCGAATAAGATCCCTTAACTTTCTTTGTTATCTGTGTCTGTCGAATCGTTCTTCGTTTACGTTTTCAGTTTACTTTTGATTCGCTTTCGCACTCATTCTGTATTTGTTCACGTTAATCTATTCTTTCGAATCTTATTACTTTACCACCGTTAAATGAATGTCACTTCGCAATCTGTTTCGTATTAATTCACTTTCGTTATCAACTTGTTTCGTTTCGTAATTTGTTTATCTCTTAGTTTCGTATTTCTTATTTACTAACTTTTTCACTCACCGCTTGATCTGTCGATCTTTGGCTACAGAGAGTCCGTGTACCACATAACATTGACAGTGAGAATTTCAGTTTCCACAACATGTTAAGGACCGAACGAATGTGCCCGATATGCTCGTCCATGCTTCGGCTATAGATCAGGATGTTGTCAAAGTACACTACAACAAAAACACCAATAAAAGCACGAAGCACGTGATTCATTAGTCTCATAAACGTGCTCGGGACGGTCGTCAAGCCGAAGGGCATAATGAGCCACTCGTATAGTCCGTGCTTGGTCTTGAAAGAGGTCTTCCATTCGTCTCCTTCCTTCATCCGAATTTGGTGATATCCGCTCTTAAGATCAATCTTAGAAAAGATGTTAGACCCATATAATTCGTCGAGCATATCATCAAGTCTAAGGATAGGATGACGATACTTAACCGTGATATTATTGATTGCCCGGCAATCAACACACATTCGCCAGCTTCCGTCTTTCTTGGCACGAGTAAGACCGGAACTGCACAAGGACTCATGCTTTCCCAAACGTGTCCTTTGGCCATGTACTCTTCAACTTGGCGCTGAAGCTCCTTTGTCTCAGTAGGATTTGTCCTATAGGCCGGATTGTTAGACAATGAGGCTCTGGGAACAAAGTCAATTTGATGTTCGATGCCTCGGACGGGTGGTAGGCCATCGGGACATTCCTCCGGAAAGACATCTTTGAATTCCTGCAAAATTTCGGTCATCTTGCTAGGTAATACCTTCTTTTGTGCACTTAAGTTAACATAAGGCTCTTTAAACACGAATAGTAAGTTCGTTGGGTTACTTCCCTTCGGCTTATTAAGCGCTTTGCTTTTCGTTGGCTCGGCTACGGGAGTAAGCTGGGACTCAGCGAATTTCTTCCTTTTCATTGCCATTTGGTCCTCATAGACTTCCTGAGGCGTCATCGGAAGTAAGACGGTCTTTCGGCCCTTGAACTCAAAGATTTGACGGTTGGTGTACCCTTCGTGAGTTACTCAACGATCGGATTGCCATGGTCGGCCAAGTAGAATGTGGTTGGCGTCCATGGGTAAAACATCACATAAGACTTCGTCTTCATACTTCCCGATTGATAAAGACACTCGGACTTGACTATTAATGGTCATTTCGCCATGGTCGTTGAGCCATTGTAACTTATACGGCTTCGGATGCGTTAAGAGCTCCATTCCTAACTTCCAGACCATCGTTTCACTAGCAACGTTAGTGCAACTTCCTCCGTCAATGATAAGGCTACAGACTTTGCCTTTGACGAAGCATCGGGAGTGAAGCAGATTCTCTCGTTGCTCATTTTCTTCCTTCGTGGTCATGACACTTAACGTTCGCATTGCGACCAATAGTTCACTTTTCGCAATGGGTTCATGATCGGATTGTTCTTCTTCGGGTTGCTCATCTTCGGACTCGAATTCGCCGTTGTCTCGGAGGATCATGACCCTTCGGTTGAAACATTCGCTTGCGTAGTGCCCAAGGCCATGGCATTTGTAGCACTTGATGTCTCGGGTTCGAAACTTACCCTTTCCTTTCGGGTCAAGTTCTTCGGGTTTTGGTCGGACGATCGGCTTGATTTCCTTTGGGTAATCGGGACGCTCGTCCTTGTGATAGCTCGGTTTCCGGGCGTCGTAGCTCGGCTGGGCGTTCTTGCGCTTGAGTTGCTTCTCGAACATTACCGCCTTGTGGAATAATTCTTCAAGTTCCACGTAATGTTGGACTTCGAGAAGATCAATGATGTTTTGGTTAAGTCCGCCCATGAATCGGGACATAGTCGCCTCGAAATCTTCTTGGATATCGACCCGGAGCATAAGTGTCTCCATTTCCTTGTAGTATTCTTCAACGGACTGGGTTCCTTGAGCAAGATTCCTTAACCGAAAGTGTAATTCTCAGTGATAGTGGCTCGGAACGAAACGCCTTCTCATTAAGATCTTAAACTAGTTCCATGTTTCAACAAGGTTATCTCCGATTCGCCTTCGGGTGGTGACGAGTTGATCCCACCAACTTAGAGCATAGTATTTGAACTCGGTCGGGGCAAGCTTTACTCGTTCGACTTCCGTGTAATCCCCACAGTTAAAGACAATCTCGATCTTTTTTTCCCACTCCAAGTATTCTTCGGGATCGTTCGTTCCTTTGAACGAGGGGAGTTAGAGATTTAATTCGGAGAAGTTGCTGCGCGGTTGGCGTTCCTCTCGGTCTCGGTCGTGGTGCCTTCGCCGATTTCGTTGAGCATTGGACGATTGGTTATAGTACTCGACCGCAGTGAGATTTCGTGTGCGACGGTCGGATCCGCTGTGTTCGGAATGGCCGATTTCTTCTTTGAAAGCTAAGAACTTTCGGTCGAGCTTTTCGTCCAGCTTTTCGTCCAGATTCTTGTCCATCATTTTGGCCGCCACGTGTTAGTGGGGCCCGTGAACAGTGCAAGGACAACACTCATTTGTTTTTTAATTTGAAACTTTTCGTCTCGATTTTTGCGTTTTTCTCACTCTCTCTCCTTAAGGACAAAGCTTAAGAAACACCAATAATGATGCTCTAAGACCGATAGTAACATCTCAATCAGACTCTTTAACCCAAAAAGTTAATGTTCTGTCTGTCAAAAGTCAACATAGGAACAGTTTAAAATAACTGAGTCATGATATATGTTAAACAAATTTTACAAAATCAAACAAAATAACTTGATTCTAGACAGAAAGAGCAAAAGGAGCAAACTTGTTTAATTCAAAATCTTAAAATCAAACAAAATCATATACATCTTTTAGCTCAGAACCCTTGAACTCTTGATGGTTTGATTTCTTTGTTGATGTTACATGTTTAAGATGCACTCAGAATCGGTTTTCGTTTAAGGGTTCTCGCAGAGTGTCCATTGCTTCACTGTTTCGCTCAAACGGACTGGAACTTTGTTAGACCAATCACTAAGATCAGGTAAGTCTCCAGTTAAGGCAACAAAGTTGAGACCTTCTGAATCAGGCGTTCTCTTCCAGCTTACCTGCAACAAAAGGACAATCTCAAAATGGGCAAAAGCAAGTAGCAAAAGATGATATTTTTACTTACTTGTCCAGGGAATGCTTCAGACATGATCTTGATAGTAGAATTCAACATCCACACCCTATCATCTAACACCAACTGAGGTTTTTCGTTTGTTACAACTTTTTCTGCTTCGATTCCGGCACAATTCACCATGATGCGACCATTAGGCATCAGCCTGCTAGCTAGCTCCAGCCACACTGGAACCTGCACAATCTCAAATTCATAATACTTGGCGCAAAGGGACTAAACATGTGACTAAATAATACTAATACCATAAACCATTTAAAAGTACCTGTTGCAGCTGATCTAAGACCTTTCCATCAGCGAACAAATCAACAATGATCCCTACAATAAACACAAAGATGCAAGTGTTCACAAAAGAAACATAATAGGCAGGCAAGCAAGCAATATACATTATGATCTGGGAATCCTCACCAGCATATTTTCCTGAAACATCTTGAGAAGGAGAGAGAGCATCATCTACATGAACACATAGTCTACCGCCTTTTGATGTTGGCTTCTCTAGCTCGGATAGCCCGAGATACTCTCTTGCTTTCTCAATCAACTACTGTCCATATATGAAATCACAGTGAACTCAAGATTCCAAATACGTAAAGGAAAAATTCTAAAGGATTCTTGATAGTGTCCACGTAGGATACATACAATATCATCGATTTCCCAACCTTCAAGCTGCATAGAAGGCCACAACTCAAGAATCAATCTTGCAGCTGTTCCACCACCCTATAAACACACGTGAGCAAAAGTAGATCACATCACTGACGACAACCGTATGAAATTCATCTGAGTAGTTCTCACCAAGCCATATATTGCAATGGGTCCATTAGGGACAATTGGTGGCAAACTCGCAAACTCATCCTACAACAAAAATGTTTGACAGGATTCAAAATAAGCACAAAACCGCATTAACCTCCAAAAGAGAAACAAAACAAGTATGTGATTGTTGTAGCTAAGTCATTTACAAATGATGAAAACCTCAACATACCCAATAGGCATCAGTCCAAATCTGGCCTCCTTTATTGACAACACTATGCACATTCCCTACATAGTGAATAAACATGTTACAGAATCAGAGGATATGGATAATGCAAACTTTAGGACTTGAGGTTGAAATATCTCACTAGTTGAATCAAGGAGAAGATATCTAGAATCAACAGTATCCACTATATAAATCTCATTGTATTTACTCCTGACGGCTGTAACAACCGAGTAATCTTCTTCTTCTTCGTTTCCTTTGCTGCCAGATTCTTCACGAACTTGCCTTTCATCATAATCACTTTGCTTGATGCAAAACGAAATTGAGAATCTGGGTTTCTTCGGAGATGGGTTTATGAACAAGGGTTTTGAAAATTGGGATGTTTTATATGAAGAAAGGAAGCAGCTTTCGTTGCGAGAAAGTGAATGCAGACATGAGATCGCCATGGAACTCAAAGCTGCCATTTTTATCACTCTCAAACTTCTTCGTTCTGTGTATTGCTTCCAAAGTCTTATCCTTTCTTCTACCTACTTTCAATTTTAATCTCTTTTTGACAGTCTCAGTTCAAAAAAAAAGAAGCAAAAGTGACTTTTGGATGGGCACAATGCAAATGGATAGGCTTTTTATAAGAGCCCTTCGTTTTTTTGCTTCGTCTACATTCACTCTCTCCTTAATTTCTCTCACATAGCTTCGAACTTTCCTCTCCCATGGCGAATTCATCTCTCGCCGCTACTTCTTCCTCCTCTGGACTCGTCTATTCCTACGCTTCTCTTTCTTCTTCCCCTGTTCCCACAGTTTCCACTTCTGGCAAACCCAAATCACTAACTCTCTCCTCCTCCTCCTTCATCCCCTCAATCACTTCCCTCTCCGTCGCTACTCCTTCCCCTCAACGCCTCCTCCGTCGTGACTTCATCGTACGCGCCGCCAGAGGAAAATTTGAGCGGAAGAAGCCACACGTCAACATCGGTACAATCGGTCACGTCGACCATGGCAAAACCTTCAACCGCCGCTTTAACCATGGCTTTAGCTTCCATGGGGAAAACAGCTTAGCCAAAAAGTAGGACGAGATTAACGCAGCTCCGGAGGAAGGAGCTCGTGGGATCACAATCAACACGGCGACGGTCGAGTACGAAACAGAGAATCGCCACTACGCTCAGGTCGATTGTCCTGGACACGCAGATTACGTCATGAACATGACTACCAGAGCTGCTCAGATGGACGGAGCTATCCTCGTCGTTTCCGGCGCCGACGGACCTATGCCACAGACCAAAGAACATATTCTTCTAGCGAAACAAGTTGGTGTTCCGGACATGGTTGTCTTCTTGAACAAAGAGGATCAAGTCGATGATGCAGAGCTTCTAGAGCTCGTTGAGCTTGAGGTACGTGAGCTTCTAACATCTTAACGGCGATGACATTCCGATTATCTCTGGCTCTGCTTTCTTAGCTGTTGAAGCTCTTACAGAGAATCCTAATTGAAAAGAGGTGACAACAAATGGGTAGATAAGATTTATGAGCTCATAGACTCTGTTGATAGTTACATTCCAATTCCGACTAGACAAACAAATTTGCCTTTCTTGTTAGCTGTTGAAGATGTGTTTTCGGTAACGGGTCGTGGTACAGTAGCCACTGGTGGTGTCGAAAGAGGAACTGTTAAAGTTGGAGAGACTGTGGATTTGGTTGGATTAAGAGAAACTAGGAATTATACACAGGAGTAGAAATGTTTCAGAAGATTCTTGATGAAGCAGTGGCTTAGAGGTATACAAAAGGCTGATATTCAAAGAGGTATGGTTTTAGCTAAGCCCGGGTCGATAACTCCTCATGCTAAGTTTGAAGCTATTTTGTATGTGCTTAAGAAAAAAGAAGGTGGGAGACATTCTCCGTTTTTCGTGGGTTATAGGCCTCAGTTTTACTTGAGAACGACGGATGTTACAGGTAAAGTGATGAAGATTATGAGCGATAAAGACGAGTAATCGAAGATGGTTATGCCCGGCGATAGAGTTAAGATTGTTGTGGAGCTTATTTTACCTGTTGCTTGTGAGCAAGGGATGAGGTTTGCTATTAGAGAAGGTGGAAAGACTGTTGGTGCCGAGTTATTCAGTCGATATCGAATGAGGGATTCATTAGCAGGTTATAAAGAGTTTCGCCATAGCAAAGCTTGGTTCTTGATTTCTTTTCTGGGTTTCCCTCAAGGTTCATAAACTCTCGAGATTTGGATTGCAATCAGTTTTGTTTTCCGCCATTTTCGGAATTATAATGTCATATATTCTCTTGTTTTCAATCTTATTCTCTTCATGCCATATCATTAAAGTTCTTGCTTGGTCCTCATGTCCATTGATTCCATGACTTTTGTTATTTGTTATTCAAGCTTTATCGTCAAACAAGAGTAGAAACATATACTTTTTATGCATCTCATACGATTCAAAAAGTTTAAAACCAGAAAGTTTAGTTACCAAAAAGATAAATAGTGTTTGTGACTAAACAAGTTAAACATGTTGTAGTAAACAGAACAAATAGAAAATAGTGTCATATTTTCATGTAAAAATGCATCTAACTCTTGGAAGCTTTTAGTCTAAATATTAAACTTTAAACAAAAAATTAACGTATAAACCCAAAACAGAGGTTCAATCACTTCAAATAAATTCAAATTTATTTTTTATGAATGATTTTAATGTCTTATTTTATTTTCGGACAACCGTATGTTGGACGTTGAAGCTACTTTTGATGGTATTAAAGTTTTCATTACTTTTGTTTACGGAGACCTAGTCCAAGATCGTCGACAATTAGTGTGGGACAATTTGGTTAACATTTCACTTGACCGTAATGGACCATGGTTCATGATTAGTGACTTTAACGAAATGGTTAGCAATGATGAAAAACAAGGGGGACGAATTCGACCAGAGTCTTCATTCCTTCCTTTTCGTCAAATGATACAAGAATGTGGGATGTAGGAGTTTCCTTTCATTGGGAACCATATGTCCTGGGTAGGAAACAGAGGGAATAATTGTACTCGTGTGCGATATCGTCTAGACCGAACTCTAGGCAATGCGGATCGGCAGGATCGGTTCACACATTCTAATGTTCACTACCTTCGGATGTGGGGTTCAGATCATAGGCCGGTCCTCGCTAATATCTTTGTGCGACCTCTGCACTTGCGGAAAGCCTTTCGTTTTGATAAGAGGCTGATTGAGAAAGAGGGGTTTGATGAGGTTATTAAAAATGACTGGAAGGCGATGCCCCTGGGAATGGATATTCGAGCAAAGATTAGTTCTTGCAGGAAAACCATTGTTTCATGGAGTAAGAATGATCGGTTGGCAGCGGAGCATACCATTGAGGAGCTCAAACATAGGGTGGATAATCTTCATATGACGGATGATGCCACTTCTGAGGAGATAGAGGCCGCTACAACATAACTTCATGGCGCTCTAAAGAGCGAGGAGATTTTCTAGCGGCAGAAGAGTAGGGCTTTGTGACTTAAGGAAGGGGACCGAAATACGAGTTTTTTTCATGCGACCACAAAGCAACGCCGAACACGTAATAAGATTGTCCGTCTTAGGAGTGAGGAAGGGGAGATGATTGAACAGGAAGAAGGAATTGTAGCCATTGCCACAAGGTACTTTCGAGACTTGTTTCAGACATATGGCCATTTAGATATTGAGGAGATTTTGGGCGTCATTCCAAACAAGGTCATTGTGGCAATGATTGAGGAGCTCACGAGACCGGTAACAGAAGAGGAAATACGAAAAGCGTTGTTTGCCATGCATCCGGAAAAAGCCCCAGGTCCGGATGGGATGACTGCGCTTTTCTATCAACACTTTTGGGGCATTGTGAAGCACGATGTGATCCTTATGGTCACCAGGTTCATGGCGGATGGCACTATTGTGCCCGGTTTAAATGAGACGAACATTTGTCTTATACCAAAAAAGGAAACACCTTTGGAGATGAAGGAGTTTCGCCCTATAAGTCTTTGTAATGTCGCCTATAAGATAGTATCTAAACTGCTCTGTCAAAGACTGTAACGAATTTTGCCTCACATCATCTCGGAGACCCAGTCGGCCTTTGTCTATGGGCGTTTGATTACTGATAACATATTGGTGGCCCAAGAGATGTTTCATGGTCTTCGAACAAATCTTGCAGGGCATCAAAAGTGTATGGCCATCAAATCAGATATGAGTAAAGCCTACGATCGCGTGGAATGGGATTTTGTTGAGGCAGTGATGCGTAAGATGGGGTTTGCGGAGAAATGGATAGGGTGGATCATGCGATGCGTTAGATCGGTTTCTTACCGGGTTTTGATTAATGGCCAACCGCGAGGCCATATTATGCATGCGCGTGGATTGCGACAAGAAGATCCTTTGTCTCCTTTTATCTTCATAATGTGTACGGAAGTGCTCATTGGCCTTCTACGAGAGGCGGAGTGGCTGGGATGCATAATCGGAATGCGAGTAGCCCGAGCTAGTCCTCCAATATCCCACCTTCTGTTTGCCGACGACAACCTCTTTTTCTGTAAAGCGGAGCCCCAAGAATGTTTGGAGATAATGAGGATTCTAGAGATGTATGGGAAAGCATCGGGCCAGCGAGTTAATTTGGAGAAATCTTCGCTTATGTTTGGTAAGAAAATACCTGATTCGACCAAGCAGGAGCTGAAGACTATTCTGGGTATTCAAACTTAAGGAGGCCTGAGAACCTACTTAGGTATCCCGGAAGATTTGAGTGGTTCTAAATGTAAGATCTTTGCCTTCATTAGAGATCGCTTGCATAGCCGAGTGAATATGTGGTCCTCCAAGTGGTTGTCCAAGGGCGGCAAGGAGGTTCTGATTAAAGCAGTCGCCCTAGCTTTGTCGGCATATGTTATGTCAAGTTTTCTCTTGCCCTTAGATACTTGTGATCAGCTTACGAGTGCAATAGCGAGATACTGGTGGAGCTCAGATCCCCCTCGACGGGGTATTCACTTGGCAACTTGGAATAAGATATGTGCTTCGAAGGAGGATGGGGGGTTAGGGTTTCGCACACTCCATGAGTTTAATTTGGCTCTTTTGGCCAAACAGTTGTGGCGTCTCATTAGATTCCCAAATTCTCTTCTCGCGAGGATCCCTAGGGGTCGGTACTATAAGTACTCTTCTCCGCTACAAGCCCCTGAGTCGGATCGACCTTCTTATGGATGGCGGAGTATTCTTGCTTTGAAGCCTCTGCTCCTACGTGAACTAAGCAAGAAGATTTTTTCTGGTCTTACTACCAGTGTGTGGGAGGATCCTTGGATCCCGTCGAGTCCTGCAAGGCCGGCTAGGGCATGCATTCCAGTGTCACATCCGCTGATGGTGGTCAGTGACTTCATTGATAGGGAATTGAAGCAATGGGATATCCAGAAGCTAGAACAGTTTGTGGCACCAGAAGATATTCCTATCATTAGGAGTTTGCCTATTGCACAATCGTTCCATAGGGATGAGTACTGCTGGCAGTTCACTAAATCTAGGCAGTATATAGTTCGGTCAGGCTACAAAGTTGCGAGTGCATTATCTTTGGAGGAGATGGGAGTTGTACAACCGAGTCTCAATGCCCTAAAGATTTTCGTTTGAACGGTTGATGCTCCACACAAGATGCGCCACCTTATGTGGCAAATGTTGTCTGGTTACCTGGTTGTGACTCATCTTTTGGTGCAGCGAGGGATGAATTGTGTGGATTTTTGTCCACGCTGTGGAGCCCCTGAAGAATCTATTTTCCATGCTTTTTTTGAGTGTCCGTCGGCGATTCAGGTGTGGGCCTTAGTTCCTTCATTACTACAACCAGGCGCGTTTCCAACCTCCAGCGTGTATAGCAATTTGGCCTACCTTTTTTGGCGGAATGGTAGCCAGCCTATGGATAAACATGATTCCTACCCATGGATATTGTGGTTTATTTGGAAGGCGCGCAATGAGAGGCTCTTCCAGGGGATTTCAAGTGAGGCTCCAAATCTTTTTAACCGTGTTATATCTGAATGGCGGGCGTGGGAGGCGGCCCGTGCTTTGCCGCCCTCGATGCAGACACAGGACATGAGTACGCAAACCTTATGTTTGCGTAACATCTGTCTGGTTGACGGCTCTTGGAAGGTGTCAAACATTCATAGTGGGATGAGTTGGTCTCTGTTGGGAGCCAATGGAGAATGTACCCTTCTAGGTTCTCGTAATCAATTTCGGCGATTGTCCTCTCTCCACTCAAAGCTTGAAGCTTTGATTTGGGCGATTCAGGGCATGGCGGCTCATTCGGAGGTCCAGGAGTTCGACACTGACAGTTTGGAGGTGATGAGTATGGTTGCGAAGCCTGAACACTAACCAGCTTTTGCGACAGAGCTTCAAGAGGTTGAAAGAGAGAAGAGTTCTTTTTCGTCTTTCAAGCTAATCTATGTACCACGGGTGTCGAATTCAAAAGCAGATCTCTTAGCTTGTTAGCTAGACTTCAGTTCTCTATTTTCTCGTTTGTGGGTTGTTCTGTTCCGGTGTGGCTTGCTGCACCACCTCAAGTTTTTTGAGTAATAGAAGAGCCTTTTATGTCAAAATTTTTTTTTCTAATTTAGAAATCAACGGTCAATATAAAAATAAATATAATAATAACTATTGCATCTAACTAATTAGAAGGATGAAGAGAAAAACCACGAAAGGAAGTGATCGTAAAGAGAAAGATATGGTAGAGATGAGGGAAGGATGAGATGATGCGACGAGACTCCAAGAGAATTAACAACAAGACCGAGAAGCGAGAACAACATTAGGACCGTAAAGATAAAACGAGAATCAAGATAGAGGAAGAAGGAAAAGACAGAGATATGAAGGATTTCTGAAGGTTGAGAACCTATAGGACCAAATGTAAGAAGAAAGAAGACCTACGTGAGATGACAGAGAGAAGTGATGCGGATAAGACCGAAGTCGCCATGTGCCACTACCACGAAATGGAAACAACTAACCATGAATCCGTTAGGCGGTATAGATTTCGGAAGCAGGTATTGGACAACCTATGTTTTAGCGTCGTTTCACTACGCTTTGCTTCTGATGCAAATTACTCATTCCACAATACATCATTATGGATAGGCGATTAGATTTGGACAAATAAAGTCATCTTCTTTAACACACTGCTCCAAAAGTTTTTGTTACCTAAATAAGTTGATGACTTTTGTTGTTTGAAAGCGATTAGATTTGATGTATTTCTTTGCTTGATTGTCTCTATCCTTTAATCACTAGAGATTTTTAATTTCATCGTGGATTAGAATTATGAACTGTGTGATTAATGGGTGACGTATATGAGATAGTGTTCTGATGTTTCACCATGTTAATCTAAGAGGAACAAGCCTACCAAATTTTTCACAACTTGAAAAATCGTACTTTCATCTCTAAGAGGAAAAAGCCTACCAAATTTTGGAGTTTAGATTTGTCTTTTCTTTTTGGGTTTTCGTATGTCTCTTACGCCTTTATTTTGATTGATTATAAGCTAATTAATAAAATAACTAATAAACATTTGGATTTGTATAGGGATTACCCGTGCTCTCACTTTATATAGTTTTTTTGATTTAATTATTCTCCAAGCTCATATGACATGTTCATGAATCATAATATGCTTTTGTTTTAGTCCAGGTGCAAAAGGTTCATTGAAATTTAACGTCAAAGAAAAATGTTCACTGAAATTTTGGAGATCTTTCTTTTGGGATCCGGTTTCTCTAAGAATGGTTCAAATAAACAATTATATAAGGTCTTAAGAAATCTAGGTAAGTGTTGTCCGTACAATTAATTTTTGTTTTTAACTCAATCATGGAGCTCTATTATGTCTATGTTCGTGAATTAAAGAATTTAATCAAAAAGCTTCTTTTAACTTGGTTGTTCCTACTTCTTTTGAATTATCTGCAATAAGGTGAAAGAGGACATGAACAAAAGAATGGTAACTTAAGGAAAATGAAGTTCCTTTATAGGTATCAGCGTTTAATTATGCCTATCATCCACTCCCATTTTTTTCGGTTTGATGATCAGTTCTTGAAGTCCATTACTAACTTTGATTATTGTGTAGCTCGATGCTCGAAACAGAAAAAATATTTTGGAGATGGGTACAAGGACAATGTAGATGTTTCTCAGTGCATTAAACTACACGGGATGTGGCAAACAGAACCACTGTCTCCCTCTTGCTGTTAATGTATTTTGCCTAAGGTAAAAACTATTCGTTTTTGTCCTAAATATCTGCTTCAATGTAATTGGTCAAACATACTGTAAAGGCCCTGTTGTATGTGTTTTGGGGTTTCAGAAAGAGCATGGTCAAGTTATGTCTGGTCTGAGAAATGTTTCTCACTAGAACACTCCACTTAAGGCTCCTCAACTATTTTTGTCTACTAAAAGATTTGGGATTGATTATGCATCTGAATGATTAGTTTCAAGTACAAGTGGAAGTGCTACTCCTCTTTTTGAAGGTATTGCTGTTTGCACAGAGTTTAAGGATACAACCATGAGGTACATCTCTATACATTTTACAATTTCAAACATAGAGTTTAATGGTTTGGATATGTATGGATGGATCTTTGGTCTGTCTTTTTGTTTCGGTTTTATGCATACATAGAAGAAGAAGAAAAGAGAGACAAAGAGGAGAGAAGACAAAATGAACACGAGCAGCTTGAAGATGGTATCAACTTCTTTTGAAAGAAACAAGTGAGCTTGAGAAGCATGGAAATGTGTAATTTCTTGATGGAAATATGCTGCTCATTTATGAACATATAGAAAATAACTTTTAACTCTCATTTTCAACATTGTCCTCTGACCTAGGGTGAGAAATTTTGTATTTTATGTTCTTTTTGAAAAATTCTGTAAGTTATCAATATACAACGCATCAATTAATGGCTTTACTTTCTTTTTCCAATAGTTTCAATTTAAATACTTTTGTTGAGAAAATAATATCTTAAACTTTACATTTTAAAGCAGTTTCACTACAAGAAAGTATGACTTATTTTGACCAATTTTTTGTCCAAACAAATAGTCAAAAACTTAGTGATGACTTTTTGACCATTTATTAACGAAAATAGAAAATACTCAAGAAAATGTCAAAAAAAATTTGACCAAAATTTTTGTCAGAAACAGATCTAATAAGTTCTGACCATTTGTTGACCGAAATTAAAATAAATAAATTTGGTTAATAAATTGACAAAAAATTTTGACCACATTAGTTGGTCAATACTTATTGACTAATTTGTGGCAAGATATTTAGTCAAAAATATTTTAAAACTTACAACAACTGTTTCCACGCGTTTGCACCGTCAATAATTTAATTTTGCAGGACGTGGCAGCTTTTTAATAATTTAATTTGGTCAAAAAATCGTCAATAATTTGTGACAAAATTTCGTGGTCAAAAATGGACTTGATTTTTGACCAACTTGTGACCATTTTTAACTACCAAAGTACGACCAATTTTGTTGGTCAAAAAACTGCCGACAATTTTCGGCCTATAAATGCTACCTTGCGAGAAGAATGAAGTTTCACACAAAATTTGGCAATATTTTTCCTTTTTCTCCTTAAAAATATGTCAAACACTTTTAATACGCTTCGTCAGTGGATGTATAGGCAACGGGATCCTTCGACGGGCGAAATTACGACAGAATTTCGGGAAGGCCTTACAGATTTTATGCGATTCGCATCAAATCAGTCAATTACCATTGAAAGCGGTAAGATGTTCTCCCCTTGTATTCGATGCAATAAAAATAAGTTAATCTTGGTAAAAAATGTTTGGAAGCATGTCTACCGTAGGGGATTTACATCAAATTATTATGTGTGGTTATGTCATGGAGAAAATTTGGTTGGCTTACCAAGTGCTGCTCCTGAGGTTTCGATGAACTTTTCGGAACAACATCAGATGTGTTGGGATAACACGCAAACTGTTGATATGTCACAAGGCTCATTCAGGGAAAATGTTCAATCATTTACCGAAATTGCAAATATTGTCGAAGAACCAAATGCAGAAGCAAAACGATTTTTTGATACGTTAGACTCGGTAAGGTACCCAATTTACGAAGGTTGTCGAGATGGTCATTCGCCCTTATCAGCAGAAACAAGGAGGATGAATATAAAGACAAACTATAACTTACCAGAGGGTTATGTTGATGCGGCTGCAGATTTTTTTAAGGAATATTTGCCTGAAGATAATCTTGCTCCATCCTCATACTCAGAGATTGAGAAGTTAGTGTCGGGGTTAGGTTTGCCATATCAGATGATCGATGTATGCATCGATAATTGTATGATATATTGACAAGATGACGAGAATAGGTTGGTGATACTCACAGTCTCAAGCTCCATGTGTCTCATCTTTAAAAGTCTTTTTAATTCTCTGTTGCCGTTGTGTTTTGTTATATCGTTGATCTTATGCTCTGTTTTAAGTTGACATAAGTTGAAGTACTCTAGTTGTAAATACAAATTATTGATTCATATACAACACATTTTGCTATTGTATCATAAAGTACTCCTGATTTTGAAGTTATAATGTAACTTTATTTGCATAAATTTTGAAGTTCAGATTTTCCTATACATTATGATACTTATAAAACTTTGTTAATTGGGATTGTAGGTGTAATGGGATATGCACAATGGCAAGAAAATGAAATGGTAATGGGTGCTGCCCCTTATGTACCTCATAACGATTTTCAGCCACCGTTTCGTCATTCTGATGCAGCTGAGAACTCTGCTCCGGAAACGCAGCATTCTGCAATTTATTCACAAATGTCTTTGGACGATCTCCTAATGAGTGATGGCAGAGGTGACCTCACAGAATTGTCACCAAGACGAAGAAGTGGATCAACATGGTTCAAGTATGACACAACACTTACGAAGTCTGTACTCTGGATGATCAAAGGAACCTTACGTAATATGTCTCCAACTTACAAAAAGTTGCCACGGAATGTCAAAGACGCTTGGTTTAGTACATTTGCGGTATGATTAATATCAATTCTTTTTTTTTTCACTTTAGCTAGCAGAAAGTACACAATTTAGTGATGATATTGAACTCTTGTTTTGTAGCAACAATTTGATTGGGACCCAACGATCTCAGCTCTAGTTAGGCTACACTACGACGGCATGGCGCAAAGGGTTTTTGGCAGTCAAGTGTACAATTAGAACAAAGATTGGAAAAACAAGATAGGAAAACCAACTTGGATGGAGAATAACGTCTGGAATAAGTACATAAGCTACTGGGAGTCAGAGAAGGCGAAGAAGACAGCGTTGAAAAACAATAACAATAGGAAGAGTAGTCGTGGAGGTTATGGGCCAGCCTTGCATACCATAGGATCTCGATCATATGAACGAGAGTTCGAAGAAATGGTACGTTTATACATAGAAATTTCATTGAATTGGCATAATTTTTTAATAAAAGGATAATTGGGAAACTAACAAGATAATGAATAATTACAATTCTTTGAATCTGACGCATTAAACATAGTTTCATTCAAGTATATGGTATTGGATATTTAGGTGGAAAACTTTCATTCAGTGACTAGTTAGGAGCTTAGAGCTCATGTTTTAGATATAAATATTATAGCAAAATTAGGAATCTATAGTTTAAGATGTGTATTTTACATGCTAAACTATTGCAAATTGCCAATTTGATATGTGTAGTATTCTGTTGAGATACATAAATATAGACATCAAGGATTTGACAGTCATGCATCATCACTATCATCGTTAGTGTTTACTATGAAGTACAAATCTGGCAGTCATGTGTTAGTGTCTTTTGAGATAAAGATATATATGAAATTGGTTATAAGAATGTGAAACTAGTATCTGCTCTTCTTTTTATCTTTTGACAGCCATGAATCAACACTTTATGTGTTAGTGTTTACATATATCTGGATATTTTTCTGTGTATAAGTGTAGACTGGCTCGAACGAAGGAGTTCCACCAAACATGCTTGATTTTCTTGAGAGAGTTCACCGAAGCAAGAAGATGAAACTTTTTAATGACAAAAAGGCTGAAAGCATTTTCGACGCGGTGAAAAAGAAAGTTGACGAGTTGCTTTCTGATGAAACACAAGATGGTGAAGAAGGGACCGACACACTTCCGCTAGCACAAGTCAATGAAATTTTTAGTCAGGTAATTTTGAGATTGTTATCCTTTTAATTTGATTTATTATTAAAGTTTCTTATATGTCTTTTGAAATATATAGGAAACGCAAGTTGTTCGTGGTGCCGTTACGGGTTCGGTTCTCTTCCGGACTATGGTGTGGTTTCCCCGCAGATTTCAACTTCGCAAAATCAATCTCTTGTGGAGCAAAAAGAGTATGCCACACAACTTAAAGCATTACAACAACTGATGTATTCTCAGTTTCCTCACACGGCTCCACAGTGAAACAATGGTCTCATTTTAGTCTGTGTAATATGGATTTTATAATTAATCCAGTGTAGAATATTAACGTAAGTAGTATGATAACTTAAGTAGTGTATAATTATGTAGTTTCGATCCAACAACATTGTACTAATTAGAACCTACTTTGTATAATATATTTTATTATATAATTTTTGTTTTTTTGCTAATTTTAAAGATTATTTTATTTTATTTATTTTAAATATGTCGTCAAGAGTTGGTCAAAAAAGTTGCACAGTTATTGACAACTTATTGTCGAAAATTTCTGACCATTTTATGTTCAATTTTTTTTGTTAAGATATGTAGTCGATAATTGGTCAAAAAAGTTATGACAACTTTCTGACCACATTTACTGACGATATATTGTTGGACAAAAATTTGTCAAACTACTTCTCTGACTAATTTTTGACCACTTTACGATGACACTTTGTGTCAGAAAAAGGTCAATTATTTAAGACCATTTTTTGACGATTTTCTATTTCCGTCCAACAATTTCTGATAATTCTTTTTGGTCAATAATTTAACACAATTGCCCCTTTTTGACCAATTTATTACCATATAAGTGTTCAAAAATAATTTTTTTCCTTGTAGTGTTTAACAGTTCGTTTGTATTACAATAATTGGAGCAAAAACTTATACAATCACGTTTTGATAAAGATGCATATTCTATACATATTCAAATCTGTTTCCACCTCTACATTTACGAATGCTTGTGGTTTGATGATACTCAATGAAATTCACAATTCAAGCTAAATAATAATGAAAAATTTATATTTTATCTATACAACTGTAAATAAAGTTTTAAGGATATCTTCTATCAAATTTTTTTTTTAAGTATATCTTTTTGACTTCACTAAAACTGATTACAAAAGTTAATTTTATTTTTTTTCTGTGGTAATTCGTATTTCTTTTTAAGATTCTTTATTGGTCGAATTAGTTTTAAATGATGATATTTCATATTGAACAAAATTTAATTATTTTCTTAATATGTAAATCAAAACCTTAAACATCAAGAGAGGAGATTAAATACATACAGAATAAGAGATAGTTCTAAGAAGTTTCATGTAAATATTGCAAACATGCAATAATATCCCTTTGCACTTTTACTCTTAAATTTTTGAACAATGTCCATAACACACCCTAAAACTAATCTCTATTTTTAATTTATGGCGCCAATAAAGTTTTCAATAAAAATTAAGTAAAACACACCAATTTATGTGAAATGAACCATAAATTTGTATTTTATTTTAGCTACTACAGAAGTGTAGCCAAGAATGATTACAATTACTTTACGACTTTAATACTCACAATTGCTTTATTCCTAAAATAATTACAAGTAACAAACAAGAAACCTATCATCTATATACTGAAACAAAAAATGAGTTACGTTTAGTTTTAATTAGAACCCATGTTCCTGGAGTGTTATTTTTAACGATCACAATCACTTATGCATGAAAAAGTGACAAGAAAAAAGAGGAAGGAAAGAGAACTTCCAATCATACTTAGTTTCAAAAACTTCTTTCTCAGATTGAGACTGAACATCGTAAGGTGAATTTGGGTTCTTTCTTGCTTAGTCGGTGAAAATGGGGAGAAAATTTATTAGGAGAATAAGTATGAAGAGGATGAGAGGAAAAAGAAGTGAAGGTTGAAAAAGAAGAGAGGAGAGCCGAAGAGTGAAAACTTATTTTCACAAGATTTATTTTAACGATGATAGAAAAAGTAGAAAGAGAAACGAAAGAGCGAAAAAAATCAAAATAAGTTATAATTACTTTTGTGTTAGACCAAATGTCAAATTACTAAGATACATACTCTATTCAAATACAATAGGAAAAAAAATGTGCACATTGCTATTATCATTTTACAAAGAAATAACTAAACATAAATTATCTATACGATGCTTTTAAATATATGTCATATGTCAATAAAAATGTATTAAAATTTGGATGAACTTTTTCAAATTACAACCAAAACATTATTTAATTTTGCAGCAGTCCAACAAAAAATTAATAATAAAATATTGTAAGTTTTTGAAAAAATTCTCCCATTCTGTGATCCAATTAGAAAAGAAAAAATCAGAGATATATTATGTGTAATTTGGTATCTTTTAAAGAATTAAAAAAAATTTAATTAATGGTTATTGTTTGTATATTGATTGTAATTTCTCTTAAAAAATTTTCCATGAAAAATTTAACGTTTAGAGTTAGTTAATGATATAACAGAGGACATATAATCACATAATATAATCTCCTTCAAACCAATTATCAAAATAGTTTTTTGTGGAAAGCAATATATCAAAATCCTTGAAAAAAATACAAATTAATTTAGAATTGTTTTATAGCATCGACACAAGTTAGAATCAGACAAGAGTAGACAAACTGGCGCCAAAAAAAGAAAGGGGTCCCCATCATAACAGACGTAAACAACAAAAACACCAAAACTACACATTTATCTCATTCACTTACTTCGAACTATTTTGTGCTTTCAATTAGCTATACCACTTAAACCAGATGTCGTATAAGCCTTCCACTCATTTCCAATATGAACCAAAAAATATTTAATGGTTACCACCACCATACTTTTGATAACAATTACAAAATAAAATAGAAACAAGCCCAACAACCAACAAAATGAAGAAAGAAAATTACCCTATTGAATATTTGAACTTCTAGAGTTCCCTGAACTCCCGAAACATAAGCTTAAGTTCAAAATAGGCATGCCGATTATGCCCACAAGGAACATTAACCAAAGAGAAGGACTATGGAATGGGACTAGGCTAACCATCACACAACCGGGCGAGAGGGTAACTGAAGGATGAACAATCACGGGGAAAAATGTCGGCCAGAAGGTCCTAATACCAAGGATTATTCTTTCACCAACCGAAACAATCACCCTTTCACACTATGTAGACGAGAACTCCCAATCAGAATTTTGCTACGCGATGACAATAAACAAAAGTCAAGGGCAAAGTTTGAAACAATTACTGCTATACTTGCTCATACCAGTCTTTGAGAAACTTTATGTTGCGCTTTCAAGAGTCACAACCTCAGAAGTCCTACGCATCTTACAAGGAGACAAAGAACCAGAAGAGAGCTTAAAGAATATCGTATACAAAGAAATTTATAACAGATTACCGACAAGAACATGTACACAGTACTAGAGGGATAAAACTGAATAATATAACGTACATTGCAAGTCACATATGAGAAAAGATCGACAATTGCTTCATAACTCCAGGTAAAAAATGTTAAATACACTAATGTGCAGAAAGACAACTAAACAAACATGATCTCTAACTAAAACTAATGAAACATTTGATACCATTTACATATTACCAAATGCACTACAACAGAGAGAACAACATCCTTACTACATGAAAAAACACATGAAATCTTTCGAAGAGGAAGATATGGAGCACCAACAAGCATCCCCACACTACGAGAATCTATTTAGTTGGAAAACATTCACTCATGTGGTTAACTTTGAAAGTGTTACACCTATTGAACATCTTTTAAATTCTTAAAATTCTTAACATTTTTCTACAATATATATATATATATATATATATATA
>OVAN01006965.1:0-20392 GCA_900406275.1 Anastatica hierochuntica | reverse complement strand
GTTTATGTTGTAGTTCTAGGGTTTTCACCAACAGTTCGCGGCCACGACTTAATACCAGTTGCGCACGCTCCGATAAAGAATTCGAATAAGATCCCTTAACTTTCTTCGTTATCTGTGTCTGTCGAATTGTCTTCGCTTATGTTGTTTCGTTTACTTTTGATTCGCTTTCATACTCATTCTGTATTCGTTCACGTTAACCTATTCTTACGAGTCTTATTACTTTACCACCGTTAAATGCATATCACTTCGCAATCTGTTTCATATTGATTCACTTTCGTTATCTACTTGTTTCATTTCGTAATCTGTTCATCTTTTAGTTTCGTATTTCTTATCTATTAACTTTTTCACTCAGTGCTTGATCTGTCGATCTTTGGCTACAGAGAGTCCTTGAACCACATAACATTGACAGTGAGAATTTCGGTTCCCACATCTATTCTCGATGCAATTGAAAAGAGGATTAATGTGGGAAGGAGACCCTTACAAATAATGGTTCATAATGTACTATGAAGTTGACCATTTCATACCTCAAGTATTCACATATGCCGGATTATACCCAACTTATATAACCGTGAAAAAACATGCCTCAACTAGTCAAATTTTCAAATTTCATATCCAGCCATTATAATTTGTGCTTAATCAAACAGTCTTCCTAACTCTGTTAATCACACGTTAAAGCTTGCCGATGCGTGGTTGCTACCTACGTAACGATGTCGTTTTAATCAAAATTAACAAATTGGTTAACCCATAAAAGAGACATCGTTTTTCCGTCATTATCAAAACGACATCGTTTTTCCATCATTATCAAAACGACGTCATTCTGATAAAAAAAACAACATTACAACACAAACCCGACATTATCGTCTTCAACCTCTAGACATTCGTGAATTTTTAAACTAGAGTTCAACTTTGAAGAGAGGAGGGTAATTTCTGCGTCTACAAATTCTGGTAAAAAAGTCAACTTTTGTTTATTTTGTTAATTGCAACTGAGATCTCCACAGAATCTGTGAAGGTTTAAGCATTAACAACATGAGTCGTGGAGATGACCTAGATAAATGATTCCGCTTATATGCAAATGCGATGAAGAATTTGGGTAGACTTTTCTATTGTTGCCCATGGATCTAAGAAGGTATGTTTCCAGTGAAGTATGTATAAAGCTTAGCAAATTGGAACTGAGATTGGCTTAATTAATGTATGTTGGTTGTAGGATAACAACCATTTTTCAAATGGGTTGATATTGCAATGATATAGGAGAAGGAAGAGGTTGAGAGTGTAGTTGATAAGATGAAAGTCGATGTGGGTAGCGTACAGAAAGGAGTGCACAATGTTGAAGCTGAGATAGATAGTCTAGCTTGGGATATTCACAGTTGTATAGCCACAGCAGGTAGCTACACAGAGAAAATTGAATCCATCAAGACAATGACAAAATGATGTAAGGATGAATTAGTGAACTCAAAATTATGATCAATTGTTGTGAGAAAGAGTTAGAAGGTCTATGATGCTTCAAGAACATGACTGTTTGTTTGTTGATTTTGGTCATGTTCATGGTTTATGTTTTCATCATTACTTAGCATGCTTTGTGTATTAAGTTCTTATGTTATGTGTTAAGTTCAATAATAGATTTAACTCTATGTTATATACTTTGTTTTGGATAAAATCTCTGTAACCCTGTTTGTGAGAATGATTATGAGTTTTTAGCCATTACAGCAAATATTAATGAAAAAGGATCATATAGTAGCCTCTACACATAACAAGAAGAAACCAAAAACTATGCAAAAACAAATAGGGATGATAATATTAAGTCATAAGATAAATAATTATGAGTTATGAACTCAAAAACAAACAAGTCACAACATACTAAGACCCCAAACCTGAGTGTACAACACGCCATAAACATAAGTGTATAACTCACCAAAAAATTGCCTCTGCACACAACAAAAAACACAAGATCTAAACCCATAAAAGCTGATTATTCATATGTTACAAAAATAGAGCATAAACTGATCCTAAACAGCTTAAGTTCTCCTCATCTTGCCGCTTTGCCCGCTTCTCTGGCCTATGAACCAGGACTCTAATATTACAATATTGAAACTGAGATTGACTTAATGTCTTCATTTTGGTTGAAGGACAACAACCATATGTACAAATGAACTGATATTTTAATGGTATAAGAGATGGAAGAGGTTGAGAGTGTAATTGATAAGATAAAACTCGATGTGGGTAGCACAGAGAAAGGAATGCACAATATTGAAGCTGAGATAGAGAGTCTAACTTGGATACTTGCAGTTTTGAAGCCATAGCAGATAGCTACACAGAGAAAATTGAATCAATCAAGACAATTGCAAAAGGATGCGAGAAAGAATTAGTGAACTCAAAGTTGTGATCAATTGTTGTGAGAGAGAGATAGAAGGTATGCGATGCTTCAAAAATATGACTGTTTGTTTATTGATATTTTTCATGTTCATGGTTTATGTTTTCATCTTTGCTTAGCATGTTGTGTGTGTTAAGTTCTTATGTTATGTGTTAAGTTCAATAATAGATTTAACTCTATGTTATGTACTTTGTATTGGTTAACATCTTTGTAACCCTCCTTATGAGAATGATTATGAGTTTTTAGTCACTACAACAAATATTAAAGAAAAATGATCGTATAGTAGTCTCTGCACATAACAAGAAGTAACCAAAAACTGTGCACTAGCAAACAAATGATAGTATTAAGTCATAAGATAAATAGTTATGAGTTTTAAATTAAAAAAAAACCAATCACAACATACTAAGACCCCAAACCTGAGTGTGCAACACGCCATAAACCTGAGTGCATAACACACCAAAAATTGCCTCTACACACAACAGAAAAACCCAAGATCTAAACCATAAAAACTAATTATGCATATGTTACAAAAAAATATCACAAATTGATCCTAAACAACTTCAGTTCTCATCATCTTGTCCATTTGTCTGCTTCTTTGGCCTCTAAACCAAGACTCTAATAATAGGACATCTTCTGACGTTATGACCTTTAAAGACACATCCACCACAAGTGACAATTCTTCCTGCTTTTGTTACTTTTAGCACTTCTCAGGAGGCTCTTGTACTCCCTTGTTTTCTTATTTGAAGATTCATTCTTGCCACTTTTCTCTTTTGTTTCTTTTTCAGCCCTTTAGAAATATCTCTTTCTAGTGGCTGTACGGTTGTTTCTCCTGATCTTCTCCAAAAGTTTACTCTGTTCACTGGTTGAATTGGCTCAGTGTAATTAGTTACCCATTTGGATGTCAAGTACCAATCGGAACAAAATATCCAGGAACGAAATTTCTGATTGCCATCACCTTTAAACTTTTTAGTTCGTGTAATGCTCTCTCATAATCACCTATTGTGGAACTCTTGGCAATTTTCCCGAAGCATAGCCTTAGGCGGCTCTTTATCATCTTTTATTTTCCTAATGTTACCGTAAATGTGGCGTGCACACATACAATGCTCCATTTTAGGAAGTTTTTGATCAACAACAATGATCAAACTATAATCATTTAATAGAAATAGAAAAAATTCAACAAAAGTGAGAAGCAAGTTTCTAACTTAAGTTTTTTTGATAAATTTTATAACATAAGTTAGCAAAAGTGAGAAACATACTTTTAGAAAATTAACTGGAAAGTAAACACTTATTTTCTGCCTATATGATATAAACGTGATTCCTTTTACCATCTTCAAACTTCAAATATGTTTCCAATTTTTTAGAAACCAGAGCGAACTTTCTATTTTTACCTTGAACAACACCCCAAACCACATAATAAAGGTGATTGTTTGCTTCTCTTCCTACATCAGCCAATAGTTATCCTTTCATATTATTCTTCAGGAAGCAACACATCTATCCAAATTATTGAACGACCACTAAAAAATTCATGCTTATCTAAGGCCTTCAAAATACACGTAGAACATATTAGATGACTCAAAACCATCATCACTAATGAGTGTTCCCAACTCACAAGTAGAGTCTGAATTTGAGTTGTAGAAAAAAAAAATAGAAAACAAAAGTTAGTTTGTATAAGTAGAAAAAGTAAACAAACCATAAAGTTTGTTTTACTCGCTTGAGGATCTCAAGTCTATAATCCTTTATCCTTCTAAATTTTTCTTCGTGCTCATCTTCTAGCATAGTTAATGCTTTCCTCTTGGCTTTTTTACACTGAACACTAGTAACAATCAAGTTGTTACGGTCCTTAAGTGCTTATTGGATTGCCTTCAACTTCATTTTAGGGTCTCTTCTTATTTCATTCAAGAACATCTTAGTAATTATCTTATTTTTACTACTTTACTATACTCATCCTTGAAACACGTATGCACGCCGTCAAATGTGTTTACCATGAATCTTCCTGTTGTTTTTTTTCAAAAGAGGAATAGGTTCTAAAAGTTCAATGACCACCCGTAACGCATCTAACTACAATTTTTTCTCCTCCCCACCTAGTATATTTCACATTAACCCTTCTTTAAGTGCATTATCAATTACCATTTCCTTGAACTGAGGTATGCATATTGTCCTTGATCTTCCTTAGAGTATAAGTTTTGAGGAGTATCTTCAACAATGCCATCCTCTTCATCAACAAGTTTATTACATTTTCCTCAACTCAGGTTTCTTCTTCTAGCAATTCATCATCAGCATGAGCTCTATTCTTCAAGAGCGACTGCTTGATTAAGCATAAATAAGAATATCTGGGTATCAATTTTGGAAATTTGATTATATGAGGTATGCTTTTGTATGGTCATATGAGTTTTTTATGAATCCAACATATGTTCATATCTGAGGCATGAAATGGCTGACTTTAAGATGTAAATCTTTTTTTTTGTCGGCAACATTTTGATTTATGTAGAAGCCCAATAGGTAAAATCATTACAAAATTTGAGAAAAGTATAACGAAGCCCAAGTCCAAGCTTACAGAGATAAGATAAAACAACATGTCCTCATGTCTTTGTCGAGACCTGCAAACTTCTAATGGCCGAAAAGAATGGTACCGACGCTTCTTCGCGAAACTCTTCGCCGGAAAAAGCTCACAACTGCGATCCCTCCAAATTGTCTCCTTTTGAGCTCAACCACCTTTCTCTAAGCTTCCTTCTGAACTCCAAAAATCGCAACCTAGTTAATTTTTTGCTGTGAATTACCGAATTAATCTCCTGTCAAGACGATCTTGACCCAAATTTGACCATATTTAATTCAGATTTAAAACTATCTATCTAAGAGACTAAAGATCAAGGCATTAAACAGAGGAAATTTGGCGATCATCAAACAAAATTTAACTAGAAATTAAACAAATGGGAAGGAAGACACTCTGATCTATGAACGGAAGATACAAACGAAACTAAATAGAAGACCCTTCACATCCCAAAAAACCATCAACTTTCAACACACAACAAAGAAGGTCTCCCTCTTTTATTATAAAGAAAAGATCTATCGACCTCTCAAAACTAAAGCCAACACACCAAAAGATGTCGATCTTGAAGATCGAAGTTCAAGTTGGACATAGCCGAAAGAAAGTCGTAGGTGAGATCCCGAGGAAGGCAAAACCAACCAGAAAAAAGATGTAAATCTAGCATCTACAAAATAGTTTGAAGTGAATCTGCTATTTAAAAAGAAAACTTTAATAATTAAATTTTAGAACGAGAATTTATTTTTTTCTAACGTCTTTCTATTAGCTTAAGAAACTTATTGATCCATATACAATATGTCTTCTAAACCCAAAGGAATAAAGTTAAAACATATTGAAGAGATTTGACGGAGTGGTTTCTTGGCTCTATTAGAGTGTTTGGGCACCCAAGTGAACTCTAAAGTTTGAAAGCGTTCCCACCATAATTCAACATCTTGGTAAAGATTATGGAGACTGAAATGGACCTGTGTGCGATGGACAATGTTGAAAAGACTTTGGTTGTCTCCTTCAAAAATACATTTTTGATATCCTTGTATCCAAACTTGCTGCATAACAATGAGTAAGACTTGCATTTCGAGTTCCAAGGAGTTTTGAGAAGAATGCCCTTTCGAGGTGCCTACAAAAACATAATTACCATTTGCATCGCGAATTATCCAACCGGCTTTGGATGCTCCTGATACATCCTGAAATCCGTCATAATTACACTTGACGAAATTAGGTGGAGGCTTCTCCCATTGAGACACTTAATTCAGCTGTTGATGTGTTCTTGGTTGTCGAGAAGTAATGTTAATGACACAATCCATGACATTATCTTTTGCGTATTGTCAAACTTGATACCATTTTTGATGTTGTCGTTGATATGTGAGGATGTTTCTACTCTTCCATAATCGCCACAGGATCCAAAAAGGAAGTTGCCTTTGATATTCTGTAAACAGATGGTTGTTATATAAATCAAGCATGAGACTGATTTTACCATCAAAAGTGATTGTCGAGTCTTGTAGCTGGGGGAGGCCTATTCCTGAAGCTCGCCAGACGCGTACAACATGATAACAAAGGAAATAAAGATGATTCATGTCTTCTTCTTCATCACAACAACGATGACATCGACTATCAGCGGTGGTCCCGCGATACCGGAGGCAAGAACCAATGGGTAGAGCATTTTGAAAGACAACGCCAAAGGAAATGTTTTATTTTGGGAGTGACTCGCATCCGCCAATACTGCTGCTTTCGTAATCGTGTTCCCAGGAGGTGGCTCAACATAATCAGTCGCATCACCAATATGTTTGCCGACCAATATCCGGATTTGACTGTGTAAGCGCCAACTTGGGAGTAATGCCATCCTATGAAGTCTGTTGCCTTTCGTGTACTCTGATAAAGTGAGGTAATATGATTAACATCTTCCGGCGTAAACACTGACCGTAATTTATCAAGGTCCCACCGACCAAGCTCATCAAACAATTGAGAGACCTTTTCCAGAGTTGCTATGGGGTCAATGAGCGGTCAAGGAGGTCATGGGTGTGTGAGTGGTAACCACAGATCCTTCCAAATATGTGTTTGTGTCCCATCACCAATGTTGACTCTTAATCCTTTACAAAGAAGCTCTTTCCCTGATAATTAGGATTTCCAAACAAAAGAGGGTTTTATAGTGTGTAGGATATTAGATGCTGAAAAATAGCGTCTTTGGAGAACTCTTGATGCGAGACTATTAGGAATCTGTTTTAATATTAGTTGTAAGGGAAATAATTGTGATAGGGAGTTTCAGAGCATCTCCAACCCACCTCTATTTTAGAGATCTCTATAATAGAGGAAAAATAGAGATGAAGATTTTGCTCCAATGGTTTTCTCTATAATAGAGAAATGCTATATTTGCCTAGAGGAATGCTATATTTGCCTTTATGTTTGGACAAAAAAATAGCATTCCTCTATTTTTGGAGCAAATATATCATTTCTCTAGAGGAACACATTGGAGCAAAATCTCCGTCTCTATTTTTTTCTCGAGAGATCTCTAAAATAGAAATGGGTTGGAGATGTCTCAGTTTTATTTTTCTTGAGGATTGATGATCGGCCATCACTGGAGTGGAAAATGAAGCGCCTTCGACAGATTTTATCGTCCTTAATGGCGGCGGCTACTTAGTCTCAATTCTTAGTGAACTTCTTACTTCTCTCACGGCGTTGGGAGAAGGATTAGTTCTCAGGTGTTACACTTTATCACTGAAGAGGATTAGCTTTTGTCTAGTAACTAACACCTGAGAACTTAGCAATTGAACTGAGACCCGCCAGTAAAATACCTTTCTTTCCGATAGTTGCATACATGTAAGTTTAATACAATCTGATTTTTTTTTTCAATTTCTTTGTTATATTTTGGGCGTAGTTTAATATGTCTGAATCGAGAATCAGGCCTTATCGCTCCCTACATTTCGGTTCTACTTTCGGTTTTCTGATGAGCCAGGAACTGCCTGAGCCATTTATGAAATATGCCTTTAGTTCGTGTGTACAACAAAGGGCGAAAACATGTGCTTGTTAACCCATTTTTCTGTTTCGTGGAAGACATTGGCATCAGGTTTGGCCTTGTGCATCTGATTATTTGTTACTGCACCTCTCGGCCTCCATACATACTATTCCGCTCGTAAGACAATAAAGCATATATTAAATGAGTGAGCACTATAACCCTATAGATGTCAGCACCCAATGCCGCTTTTTTCCTTCCTGTGGCCTTCAAAAACCTGATCTTATGATGTATTACATGGGTCTTAGAGCATCTCCATCCTGGGTATCTTAACCCAAAAATCTTTAACTATTCACGGGTCCCACCCGTGAATAGTTAAGGATTTTTGGAGAGAGAAATCCTTAAATACTTTAGTTAAGGATTGATCATTAACTATTCACGGACACGTGGCGGTCCGTGATTGGCCGAAATTTTTTTTTTTTTTTAATAATAATAAAATGGTGGGACCCATGAATAGTTAAGGATTTTTTGAGAAGTTCATGGATGGAGATGCCCTTACTATGAACAAGATATCTAATTCTTCATTTTGGTATTGAACAGTGTTATATGCTAATATTTCTTTCTTCAGGATGACGTGAACAATAGAATCCGTCATTGCTTGAGCTATGTTGAAGGTGATGAAGATGAGTGTGCGGTTTGTGCAGGCGCAAACAAGTGCAAGCTCTGGAATAGTTCTTAGGTGCACATGCAAAAACGTTTTATGTATATTTTTGCTCATTTTCTCTAACATTTGGGATGATGAAAACAAAACTAAGGAGGCATATTACACTGTTTATAATCACCATTAATACATGTTCTTCTTGTTGCATTCCAAATTTAAATGTCTACGATAATATAACAAGAGTTATGTGTTATGTATAATTATGAGTAAGCTCGTTTGTTTATGGAGCAGAGAGGTCCATTTTTCTTACCGTAGCTGCTGCAGCTAAAAGTGGGAAGGGAAAACGAAACGTATGGTTGTGAGAGACAAGGAAGACTTTTAAAAGTCTCCCACCAAACTCTGATGGATGAATATGTGGATGTGGTGGTTCATGTGCCAGCACAAAAGAACATTCTGATAATTATGTTCTCACGATATTAAGAGTTGAATTATCAGAAGGGGACAAACAGTGTTATGGTTGAGTTGACTTGGAATCTTGTGTCATAGCAGTAGTGTATAGTTGACTCTTATAGTGTAGGAGGTAGAGATTGGGAGAATCACATATGTGAATCAAGAACAGGCAAATGGTAGAGGCTATTGTTTCTGTTACAGTGCAGAAGCTAGGGGAGTTGCTCTTAGAAGAACCCTCGTTTTTGTTTGGTGTAGATGACCAGGTGAAGCAGCTGCTAGACGAATTGAGGCGTTTGAGGTGTTTCTTAAAAGATGCAGATGAGATGCAGCATAAAAGCGAGAGAGTGCGTAATTGGGTTGCAGAGATTAGAGAAGCTGCTCATGATGCAGAGGATGTCCTTGAGAAGCTTTTCATTAAAGCTGAATCAAGGAATGGAAAAGGGATCAAAAGGATGCTTACGAGGTTTGCTTGCATCTTGAGTGAGGCAGTTTCACTTCATAGTGTTGCCTCAGAGATTCGAGAGATCACCTCTAGGCTCTCTAAGATAGCAACAAGCATGCAAGACTATGGTATAAAAAAGGCTATGGACGGAGAAGGTTTGAGTTTGTCTGGTAGTCAAAGAGAAAAGAGGCGGTCGTTTCCTTATGCTGTTGAGGTTAATCTTGTAGGGTTGGAGCAGAGTCTTGAGAAGTTGGTGAATGACTTAGTTTCCAGTAGTGAGAAACTAAGGGTCACATCCATTTGCGGGATGGGTGGTTTGGGGAAAACAACTTTAGCCAAACAGATTTTCCATCACGGCGAAGTGAGGCGTCATTTTGATAGGTTTGCTTGGGTATATGTGTCTCAAGAATGTAGACGGAGAGATGTTTGGCAAGAGATTTTTCTGAATCTCAGCTCAAAAGATGAGAATCACAGAATACTAAGCTTAAGAGAGGAACAACTTGGAGAGGAGCTGCATCAGTTCTTAAAGAGGAGTAAATGTCTCATCGTGCTTGATGATGTTTGGGGCACTGATGCTTGGGATTGTCTGAAACACGTATTTCCGCATGAAACAGGTAGCTTTTTAATTATCAATGCAGCCCGATGTTCTAAAATCCTCGTCATGTTACAGGATAAGTGATAATAAAGAAGAACTCATCCTCACAATATTGCAGGAAGTAAAATAATACTCACTACACGGAACAAGGAGGTTGCTTTATATGCTGATCCAAGAGGTGTTCTTCATGAGCCCCAACTACTAACATATGAAGAGAGTTGGGAGCTGTTGGAGAAAATTTCATTATCTGGAAGAGAGAATATAGGTAATCATTTTGCTTTTATAATTATCTGGAATATTTAAACTCATTCACCATTTTTATAGATCCAATGTTGGTCAAGAACCTGGACGAGATTGGAAAGCAGATGGCCATAAGTTGTGGAGGTTTGCCTCTAGCTGTTACTGTTTTAGGAGGACTTTTGGCGATGAAAAGTACATTCAGCGAGTGGCAAAGAGTGCTAGAGAACATCAAATCATATGTTTCAAATGGAGGTAGTTGCAATGGAAATAAGAATATGATGGTTGCAGATGTTTTGTCCTTGAGTTATGAAGACTTGCCTCCCCATTTAAAGAGTTGTTTCCTATACTTTGCTCACTATCCTGAAGATTATGAAGTCCATGTGGGAACATTGGTTAGTTACTGGATCGCAGAGGGAATGGTTATGCCTATAAAACACACGGAAGTTGGGATGTCAGTAGAAGATATTGGGCAAGAGTACCTTGAAGAGTTAGTTAAGAGAAGCATTGTGATGGTTGGAAACAGGGACATTGTAACCTCCGAAGTTATGACATGTCGTATGCATGACCTAATGAGGGAAGTATGTTTACAGAAAGCAGAACAAGAAAGCTTTGTGCAAGTTATTGATTCAAGGAAACAAGATGAAGCTGAGGCTTTCCCTTCTCTTTCGACGAATAAATCTCGCAGAATCTCTGTACAATTGCATGGTGGTGCGAAAGAACACCGGATCGAGAATCTTTCTCAGGTTAACTACATAAATCCTCGGTCTAGATCTCTTATTTATGTCACGAAAAATCAAGGAAGTGAATGGGCACTTCTGGGGATGGTCTCTTTCAGAAAGATGAAACTCCTTAGAGTTTTAGATCTCGAGGGAGCTCAATTCAAAGGTGGGAAGTTGCCAGATGATGTAGGAGATCTCATCCATTTGAGAAACTTGAGTTTAAGATTGACAAATGCGAAGGAACTTACATCATCTATTGGTAATTTAAAGTTGCTGATTACCCTAGACTTGTTCGTGAAGGGGAAACTTTATATTCCAAATGTGATATGGAAGCTGCGACGGCTAAGACATCTGTGTCTGCCTTCAGATGTTGATCCAAGAACAAAGCTTGACTTGAGTACTCTGAGGAACCTGCAACAACTTTGGGATTTCCCTGTTGGACAATGCAATCCGAGAGATCTTCTCGTAATGGCGAGTCTAAGAAGACTGTCGATCAATCTTTCTTCGCAGAACACAGACTTCGAGGCGGTATCTTCTTTAAGTAAAGCCTTGAAATGTCTCCGTGGCTTGACAATTAACGTTCCATGTGAACCTATGCTTCCACCGGTTGATATTACACAGTTGGTTTCTGCCTTTGTTAATCTCTCTGAGTTGGAACGGTTCCTTAAACTAGTAAAGCTCCCTGGCGAACAGAGTTTCTCCTCCGGTCTTGGTGCCTTGCGTTTGTGGCAATGTGGATTAGTGGATGACCCATTTGTGGTTCTTGAGAAGCTTCCAAACTTAAAGATTCTTCAACTGTTTGAAGGATCGTTTGTGGGTAGTAAGCTTCATAGTTCCAAAAATGGTTTCCCTCAACTGCATTCTTTGACATTGTCACAGCTTGAAAATTTAGAAGAGTGGATAGTAGAAGACGGTTCTATGATGTGTCTTGTCTCCATGGAGTTGAAGTGTTGTAAGAAACTGAAATCGGTTCCTGAAGGAATGAGATTCTTGAAGAATCTACAAGAAGTGGAGATTGGAAACATGACAAAGGCATTCAAAGATAAGCTGGTTTCTGGCGGTGAAGATTTCTACAAGGTTCAACATGTGGCTTGTGTTGTTTTCGAGTATTGAGACCTTTCAAGGATTTAAACGTTATGATTTTGGTTGAGTCTTGACCCCTTTTTCAGGTTAAAAACATGAAGTTTGATAAATCTTAAGTCGATCATGAAGAGTAATCTATCCCATGAGTTCTTTGTTTCATTTCAGATGATCTAAAATTGAAAAGAAAAATATAGAATTAGGCAATATTGGCAATGATCTAAACACTATTATTTGCTTACCTCTTTGAAATTAATTATGTGGAGAGGTACTGAGTTCTACAATATAAGGAAGCAAACAAAACATTAACACAGAGCCAAAACAGAGGCTGGAAACACACACCCGTAAACTTCGATAAGAGCGAAATCCGAAAAACTTCACTAAAACCAGAAATAGAAAGTGGTCATGAAGCACGTCTTGATCCTTAACCATAGCTTCTTAGTACGCATTGATTTTGTTGCCTAAAAGCCAACTAGATCATCATTCCACAATGGAAACTGCAAAAGTTTCTATTTGGACACTTGAATACCAAGGTGTATAAGCAACGACGTCGGCATCTGTAACAGACTGGTCTATTGTTGCCATTGTTACATATAATGTTAACATCTTCATGTTGTACGTCGATGATATGATTTGGCTTCATGTAGATATCCATTCCCAATAAACATGTAACATGAAGAGTGACTTGACAAGAGTTGCAAGTGTAGAACCACTTTTTCGCATCTAGTTTTGTTTCACATATCTCGCACCAATGCTGGACATTCGTTGTCTTTTCGTCTCCGTAGCAAAGAGTGAGTGGATGTTTATGATGCTTGTAGTGAGCCAGGCTAGGAAACGTAGCACATTTGAGACCCAAAAAGGATTCACACTCAACGCATTCTAAGTACATATACGAGCAGTCAGACTGGCAACCCATGCATATACCTCTAGTCAAATTGAAGAAAAGAGGATGATTATGTAGCTCGTGCCTTGAAGGATCAGGAAGTGAAGCGCACCTGGTATCCAATTGAAAATTACAATCTTTTTCGTTGCACACGTAGACGAAACCACAACAGCTCCGACCACATCCATCGCACATGAAGTAACCGTTGCTATAATATTCAGATTCGAGCTTGTAAGGATTAGGAGAGAATGGTTGGAAGAGAGTGAGTGTGTGTTTGTGTAGCGGATGATTCTTTTTGCGAGGAAGACCTGCACATGTTTCATGAAGGACAAAATCGCATTGGATACAGCTGTAGAACCCATCTGAAACTGTTATCTGAAGGGTGCAGGCTTGACAAAACTTGTTTTCATGATTGCTATGGTTGCCATTGGCATCAAATCTTAGGTGATGCTGCTCATGGCTAAAATGTTGTATTGTCTCTTCATCAATCCGCACGAACGGCTCAATAATTATCTCTTCCTCCTCTTCGGGCACGCCTTCAAGATCTTTCCCGTCCCACACTTCCTTCCTTGTTGCACATTGTGAATGGGCAACATAGTGGCATCCCTTGTTGCAGGAGTAGTGCCCGTAGTTGACGTCGACGGATCTACGACAAACTCCGCAAGAGAGATGATCACCGGAAGGAACCGTTGAGGGAGTAAAAGAGAGACGATGTGAGTGGCGGGTGATCTTAATGACACGAGGTAAGTAGATACACGATCTATGGACCAAGTAGTTACAGAGTAGACAAGAGTAAACTTGATGATTGGTAATAGCAAGAGAGAAGCCACAAGCATCGCATGGCAAAGGGACTAGTCTAGGAAAGAGGGTAAGAGTGTGATCATGGCTTTTTGGGTTTTTAATACTGAGAGGCGGTTTATTCAACGCGCAAAAGAGATGTAGACTGAAATTGCAGGTCGAACAATGATAGTATACCTGGTCACCACCAAGAGTTTTCCCACAATATTTGCATTTTTGATGATTTTTATTTGGACCATCACCGTCTTCTTCACTTGAACTGGAGTCATCGTAATCTGAATCGGAGGATGACCTATACCAATTAAAAGGCATGATAAAGCTACCATAGTCACTAGGATCTCTATAGGTAAGGGTGAAAGTGTGGAGGAGATGAAAAGGGTGTCTGATCTCAAGAGGAAGAAAATGACAACCTCTGTGAATCTCCAAATCACAAGTAGCACAATAGTAATAATACCCATTCTCTTGCAAGTGTTCTCTGCCTTTGCAAGAGAAGCAGATGGAGAGTGGAGGATCAGATCTTCGACAAAGGCTGTGAGGATTTGCTGGATCCGACATAGGACATGGAGGTTTTCTTCGTGGCCAATATTTTCCTCTTTCCATGTTTTTTCTTCTTCACGTGAACAACAGAACGAAGCAAATGTATCATACAAAAGTAGTCTCTCTCTCTCTCTTATCAACTCAAACTACGATAAATGCGCAGTATCCATAATAGATGTGCTCATCACTAGTTACTTTATCTTTCCCTTCCTTTTGTAAGATGGATTAGGTGAAAGTGAAAACCATATGATAAGCTAATCTAACATCTGCTTTATTAAGATGAAATTACGGGTAAGAAAAATCAAAACTTAAAACACACTTTTATGTAACATCTTCTTTATTAAAGACGAAATTGAGGCTTTCAATAGGAGCATGGAATAAATAAAGATACTACGCATGTAAAGTTGAGGCTTGATTTTTTTTTATCACGAAAAAACAAACTTTATTAAATTTTGCAAAGGGAAGAACAACGAGCAGAAAGAGCTCGTTTGGCCAAAGAGTCAGCTAAAGAGTTCGCTGAGCGGGAGATAAAAACAACCGAAACAAGAGAAAAACTAGAAAGTTGATCCCGAATATCTCGGAGAAGACCAAAGATGTCAACATGATCTTCCTTTCGTTTGATCAGATTGACCAAAACCTGAGAGTCAGAGTGCAGAAGCAACTCATCAATCCCTAACACGAGGGCTTGGCGTAAAGCAGCAGAGAGAGCCAGAGCTTCCGTCATTAGCACCGACGACACACTGTCCTGAAAAGACAGGAACTGACTCAAAGGATTATCCTCAAAAGAGCAAAAAAACCAACCCATGCCACAATTCCCCAATGTCGAATCCCACAATGCATCCACCCAACACGACACTGGGGGTACCTGAGAAGGAGACAAGGCAATGGAAGGAGATGAGCCGGATAGGGTTGAAGGGGACCCCTGTACCGGCGGATGATTAGCCAGTTGCCATTCACCGGCACTGCTAAGGACCTGAGAGACAATATCAGCAGCAGACGTATGCTCTGAATTAAAGAACAGGCGATTCCTGGATTTCCAGAGGAACCAAAAAACCCACAGCCAGACATTAACTCTATTCAAACCCGTGGGAGGCAAAGCCTTCGATGAATGCATCAAATCTAGGAAGAGGCCTAGTGTAGGGCTAGACCTAAAGACAGGAAGTACCATAGGGACTCTGTCCCAGACCTCTTGCGCGTAAGGACACTGCAAGAGGACATGATCAACTGTTTCAGGCAAACCACAACGTTGACACGCGGAGTCTGTAATTACTCCCCTGGAACATAATAAATCGTGTACCGGTAGAGCGTCACTCATCGCCCGCCATAAAAAACATTGAATCTTCGGAAGCGTTTTCAGCTTCCATACATTTCTCAGCCAATTAAAGTTGGTGACGTGAGATTGGTCCCACGCCCGAAGATGAAAATAACCACTTTTACAAGTGTATTCACCATTCTTGTTGTAAAGCCAAACCAACACATCCCGACGAGGAGATGAGCCCAAAATTAATTTTGAAAGATGCTCAGAATATTGTGGTAAAACGTTCGATACTACAGACCAGTTCCATGCGTGAGGGGGAGCAGAAATAAGATCTGCAACACGCAAGTCATGGGTACCAGGAGTAGGCGGACCTATAGGCCGAAGAGGGAAAGAGGTAGATAACCAATTATCCGCCCAGATACGGACATCCCTACCATCGCCAATAATCCAGCCGAGACCCAACCGAAGGACCTCTCTCCCTGCCAAAATGCTGCGCCAACCATGGGACATGGTGGTCGGCGGGGAAGACTCCATAAAGGAGGAAGAATGACAATATTTTCCCAGAAGAATACGAGACATAAGCAAATCTGGGAATTTCAGAAGACGCCAAGCTAGCTTGGCCAGAAGCGAGTCATTAAACGCTTCAACATCCCTAAATCCGAGACCACCAGCAGCACGTGGCTGGGAAAGGCGTTCCCAGGAGACCCAAGACATTTTCCGAACATCTAGCTTGTCGTCCCACCAAAAACGAGTTAAAGCTGACTGGATATGTTTACAAAGCGAAAGCGGCAGTTTGAAGCAAGACATGGCATAATTGGGAATCGCTGATAGGACGGACTTAAGCATTGCTTGCTTCCCAGCAGACGACAAGAACCGGAAAGACCAGCCTTGTGCCTTCTGTTTAATCCGATCAACAATATACGCAAAGATATCTCGTTTACGTTGCCCAAACTGCTCAGGTAAGCCAGGATATTTGCCAGCTCGGTGACCACGCTCATGTCCAACAAAGCTCCTATCACGTCGCGGAGACTCATTACGGCGATTGTATTGTCGATGATCATGCCTGATGGAGTCATCGCGACGGTGCTGATAATCATGGGGCCGAGGAGGAGTGGCATGGCGGCCTCGCAACGAAGATGAATAGCGACGAGCAGGTCTACGTGGAGACGCATAAGCTCGCGGAGGAGAACTCGATCGCGGAGGGGATGAATAGCGTCGAGCAAGCCTACGTGGAGAGTAGGCACGACCAGTGGGGACGTGCTCCTTTCCCTTAACATTCTCATGGTGAGCATTGGATCCTCCAAAACCAATGCCCAACCGAGACTCATGAGGGCGAGAGTGGTGATGCTTGGAGGTCTCGATCATGGACAATGTGTTGTGTTGGCTAATACCAAGGCCTTCCAGATTGCTTTGCTTGTATACCGGACAATGCTTTTGCTCATGGAGAAGAGAAAAGCATGAGAAACAATGTTTCTCAAGATGCTCATAGATAAATTCTAGAGTGGTTTCCTCCCGTGTCGAAAACGTAAACTTTTTAGACATAACCAATGGTTTTAAACCATTGATATTCGCCCGAATGCGACCCTCCTCCGAGAGATTCACCAATGGCTTGCAAAATGTCCGGTTGAAAGTAATGTAACGGTAATTGCCGCACTCGAATCCATAAAGGAATGAGAGAAGGGAAGGAGTCCGAGATGATAGGCTCCCACCGTTGAATAATTAACATCTAGTGCTTGAAATGATAAGGTTGCATTGCGCAACACGGCGTCTAAATCTTGCTTCGATGAGAAATGGAAACTGAATTTATCTCCACCCAAGTCTTTACCCGTGACGGAGTTAGCAAGTCCCCACACTTGAGGTATGAAATTAATTAGAGCCTTTATTTTCTGAACTTCCGGGTGAAGAGCACGGCCAATTAGAGTTAAACGATTTGCTTCAATGAGAGCCGAAGTATCGACCGAAGGGAGGCATACTGGCTGCTCACGTATCCAACATCGAGAAGTGGCCACACCTTTGCCTTTCTCTGCCTCCGTAAAGCGACGAGACATTGGACAGACGGGCAAAGCAAAGAGTGTAGAGTTGTTGAAACGTGACTACACTAGCGTAGTAATGAGAGTAATGACTACATAGTTGTAGTAGAAGGCAGTGCGAACCCGAACACTATCAAGAGTGAATCACAGGAGAGTGATGACTACACAGATGTAGTATAAGGCAAAGCACCAATATAAGCAATGTAACCACGTAGTATCACAGAGAGCACTACTCAACATAGTAACAACAGAACACAAGAGCAACAATGTAACACCGGCTACACGAGATCACAGCGTAGGATCAACGTAGTATCAAACACCAACTACACGAGCGTAGTAACACCGAGAGAACGATCACCAGCGATGGTGACAAAACAATCTTCACAGATGTAGTAATGAAATCAGAGAGATGTCGCCATGGTTGATCGAGACAGTGGTAAGTCGAGAGCAAAAAAAGATATGAGCTAGCGTGATTAGCAGGCTAAAGCCAGATCAACACACGACTAGTGTGGTTACACACACCATATCAATCTGCATAATCAACACACGACCAAACACAAACCAAAAGCCAACAACAATCGAAAGAGAACAAGCTGATCAAGCGCCAATGAAGCAAAGTGATCCAAAGGTGGATAGAGAAACACTTACACGATGGAGGAACCGATCAAGAGAGGAAAGGACCGAGGGAGAGGCTGATCAGAGGGAGATCTCCTTGGTCCCATCAAGAGCGAACCACCATCCAGCCATCATCATCATCGAGAAGAGGGAGGCTGCACGTAAAGTTGAGGATTGTAAGAGCAGGATTAATGCCATTTTTTAAGAGGTTTTTTTTAGTGTTTTTAAGAATTAAAAAAAGAAAATTACTTAATTAGAGAATAAACGTTTTTTAAATAAGGGGAAGAAGAAACGCATCTTATAAGACACATGTCAAACTAAACTTATCTTTTTCTCTCTTGAAACCGATTCTCTCTCGACGACTCCGCCTCTCTCTCGTGATCTCTCCGCCAGAACCGTCACCTACTCCTCCCGATTCAAAGCTTCCTCCTTTGCCTTCAATTCTGCCTCCGTTAGTTGGTTCACCGCCTCCACCTACTGATTTTCCACCGGCGGACTCAAGCGATTATCCTCCGCCTCCAATGTCCACTACATTCCCTTCTCCTCCGCCTATCATGTCCACTACAACCCCTTCTCCTCCTCCCCCGGTGGATTCAGAAACACCACCGGCTCCGCCAAAAAAATTCGACAAGTCTCCTCCATCTCCGGAAGTTCAATCGCCTCCTCCACCGTCATTTTCAACAAATCCAAAAAACCCACCGTCAGAATGTCTTCCGTCTCCACCGCCAGAACATACAGGCTCACCTCCGACTCCACCATCAAACCCCACCAAATCTCTCCCAACACAACAACCACCAGGACCATCCAATTCTCCTCCGGCTACTCATTCAAACGCGCCGTCGAGCCCATTCTTTCTTAGTGAGAAGAAATAAAAAGAGAAACCATGATAGCTATGGCCACTCTCAATACTTGCCACACTCCAATTTCTCTGTAAATTCAGGTTTGGAAAAGCTTTGCTCTGTTTATCTCTGATAATCTCTGAGCTTAGCTTATTTTCTCCTCTGTTTGATGTAAATGGTTAAGGAGCTTAAAGCTGGAAGTGGACAAGGTGACCGCGAGTTTAAAGCAGAGGTTGAGATAATCAGCCGTGTTCACCATCGCCATTTGGTCTCTCTGGTTGGTTACTGCATTTCGGACCCGCATTGATTGCTTATTTATGAGTTTGTTTCGAATCAAACGCTTGAGCACCATTTGCACGGTGAGTGGCTTTTTCCTATTTCTGTTATAGATAAAACCTTTAGCTCTAGGTGTTAAACTCACTTCACACGTTGTATCTCGATAGGAAAGGGAATGCCGATTTTTGAATGGTTTAAGAGAGTCTGAATCGCGATCCAACCTTCTTAGATGAGCTTTTCTTTCTCTAGCTCTTATTTGTTTTGATTGTTGTCTTTCAATGATTGTTGGATCAATGTCAAGAAGTCTTGTATTTGGCTTACTTCTTGATCTTGTTATCATGTATCATCACAAATCAAAGAAAATCAACAAAAGAAAGTTAGAAACTTGAATAAAATAAGCAAAAAGATAAATCCTAGTCCTTGAATCCTAGAAATCTCTTTGAAGATCTTAGCTAAAGCCTAAATCCAACGGCAACGTCGCCAAAACTTGACGTGGTTTGGTTTGTCGAAGTTTAAAATTTATAAACCTAAACCCTACTTTCATTCCCGCAAGAGAACGAAGTCAATTGTAGTACTTAAGGATCGTCCAAGGATTTGAAGGTTAGACTAGTAGAACCTAAGAAAAGGGAATACACTAAGAGTCCTAGTCTAGGTGGGATGATCTAGATGAGGTTTGTTATGGGTCTCCACTAAATCTAATGATCAACAAGGCCAAACATAATGAAAATGCATAAACGAAAGCAATAAGTAAACAAGCAAGTTAGTAAAGCAATAAAGGAGTGAACTTGGATGCAAACAATAAAAAGGTAGGATCTTGAGATAATGGTTATGAGTTTGGGATTGATCTAGTGATGTGATGGACTTTAGTAAGGCTTTATTAGAGGATTGAAGCTATTCCTAGACCAACGATCCCTCTATTATCCATCAACCCACTCTCGTGGCGAAGATCTGTTCACCTATACACATTACAAGGCACAACTCTCGTTTGTTGCCTATCTAAACATGTATGTGATAGTGTTCCTCAAGCCCTTCTAGCCATTTAACACCTTGATTTCCCATCGGGAAAAATACTCTCATAGCTCAAGGTGAAAAACATAGATCTAGTTCTCTCAAAC
>OVAN01006964.1:0-20187 GCA_900406275.1 Anastatica hierochuntica | reverse complement strand
CGACCTGTGCAGGGTATGCGCAGCTCCGTATTCGTGGTCGGTATTCAGCTCCGGAAGACTTCAAATCCGCTGGTTTCAATACGGACCCGCGGAGCTCGGTATTCAGTGGTCGGTATTTGAATACTGACCTGTGCATAGCATGCGTAGGTCGGTATTTGAGGTCCGTATTGCGCCTGAATGTAACTCTCCATCTTTTGCGACTTGAGGTTCCGTTCGACTTTGTTTGTTCTCCCGTTTTTGATCCTAGACAACCTGAAAATTGTAAAAGAAGAGAGAAATATGCAATCCTAGGACTCTAGACACGAAACACTAAAAACGACTAAAAACTAATCGTAAAAACTCTAAATGGGACACTTGACAATATGAAAACGCATCTAAAGCTTAGTCCTAAAACACGAAAATATGATAACATCAAATACCTAAGTACAAAGGCTTCTGGTGAAGCAGCTGCTGTGACAGCTATTGAATTTTTTGAGTCCTTGTCGGTAATGGAAGCTAATGTGGCTGAACTGTATAATTTCAATGAGCTTTGGGTCTTGGATACAGGATGTACGTTCCATATGACCTCTCGGAAAGATTGGTTTGAGGATCTGAAGGAATACGATGCTGGCTCAGTTAGGATGGCAAATGAAAGTGTGTCTGCAGTAAAAGGAGTGGGTACAATACACCTAAGAAATTTTGATGGCAGTATAGTATCAGTGAAGGATGTCAAGTACGTACAATAATTCTCTCGAAATCTCATCTCTTTGGGAACATTGGAAAGTCAAGGTTGTTATTTCCATTCTGAAAAAAATTTTCTGAAAGTAATGAAAGGAGACAATACAGAGATACATGCAAAGAGATTCGATGAACTCTATTTATTGCAAGGAAAGAGCTGCATAGGGGAAGTGAGTGCAGCTACTATTAAGGATGATAATAATCTTTGGCACAGTCATCTCGGTCATGTGGGTCAGAAAGCTTTGGATACTTTAGTAAAGAAGGGATTGTTGAAGAATGTAGAAGTGTCTTCGCTTCAGTTTTGTGAAAGTTGAGTCTTCGGCAAGACACATAAGTCATGTTTCACAATAGGTAAGCACATCAGTCAAGGGTGTCTTGAGTATATTCACGCGTATTTGTGGGGTGCTCCAGGAGTTCCAGGTTCACTTGGAGGATGTCACTATTTTTTGATTCTGACAGATGATCATTCAAAAAAGGTTTAGGTTCATTTCTAGAAGACAAAAGATCAAGCATTTGAAAATTTTGTTGAACGTAAACTTCTTGTGGAAAATTAGTCTTGTTTGAAAGTCAAGAAGCTTAGGACCAATAACAGATTGGAGTTTTGTAATAGAGACTTCGACAAGTTCTGTGTTGAGAATGGTATATTAAGACACAAGACTATCCCATACACACCACAACAAAATGGTGTGGTGGAGAGCATGAATCGTGCTATCTTAGAAAGGGTGGGAAGTCTTTTGGTTAAATCAGGTTTACCAAAGGTGTTTTAGGCTGAAGCAGTAAACACTGTTGTATACTTGATAAACCGAACACCATCAACATCAACTGAAGGTAAGATTTCAGAGGAGCGGTGGTCTAAAGTCACTCCAAGGTATGATCATCTTAGAAAGTTTGGCAGCTTGTGCTATTACTATTTGGATGAGGGTAAGCTAAAACCAAGAGCTAAAAGAGTGATTTTCATCGGGTATCCAATGGGTGTAAAAGGTTATAAATTGTGGTCTTTAGAGGATAAGAGATGCTTAGTGAGTAGAGATGTCAAGTTTGATGAGCAAAGGGTGTAGAAACATCTAGTTGTTCAGGATACTAAACTTGAGGAGAAAAACACAACATTTCTAGATTTATATCTTGGTACAGCAGAAGGTGGAGAGATTATTTCGAGTGGAGCTGATCAAGTCGTGGAACAGGATCAGGAAATGACACAGGTTTCACCTATTTCAGGTTCATCACAAGTTGTTGCAGATGACGAAGATTCAGGCAGTGAGTCAGACACACAGTTGGAAACTCCTGAGAGTTATCACTTGGCGAGAGACAGATCACGGAGGCAGATCAGGTTACCTAGAAGACTTGAAGATTATACTTTCTTGGCTCTGTTTTTGTCAGAAGATGGTGAAGTGATAGAACCAAAGGACTATCAATCTGCCATGAGAGATAAGAATGGAGACAAGTGGGGAATGGCAGCTGATGAAGAAATTGATTCTTTGATGAGAAACTGCATATGGGTTTTGGTGGAGAGACCAATGAACAGAAGGGTCATAGGATCTAAGTGGATATTTAAGAGAAAGTCAGGCATTCCCGGGTTGAAGAACTGAGGTTTAAAGAAAGTTTAGTAGCTAAAGTCTATGCACAAACCGAGGGTATCGATTACAAAGAGATCTTTTCTCTAGTGGTTAAACATGTGTCGATAAGATACTTAATGTCCGTAGTAGTTCAAGATGACTTAGAACTAGAACAATTGGATGTGAAGACGACATTTCTACACGGTGAACTAGAAGAAGAGATCTTTATGTCACAACCTGAAGGGTACATTGAAAGGGGTAAAGAAGATCATGTGTGTTTTCTCAAGAAATCACTTTACGGGTTAAAACAGAGTCCAATACAATGGAACAAGAAATTCAATGATTTCATGCTGGAAGTTGGTTTTGAAAGGAGCAATCAAGACCATTGTGTTTACATCAAACACATCGATGGTATTTACATTTACTTACTATGATACGTCGATGATATATTAGTTGTGTGTAAGGATATGGGATTGATTGAAGAACTTAAGAAACAGTTGAGTTCAAGGTTTGAAATGAAGGATTTTGGAGCTGCTAGGAGGATTCTCGGCATAGACATTTATAGAGACAAAGAAAGAGGAATTTTAAGAGTATCTCAAGAAAGATATTTGGAGAAGGTTCTAAAAACAGATTGTATGGAGAAGTCTAAGGCAGTTAACACTCCTTTGGGAGCTCATTTTAAGCAAAGAGCAGTAAGCGAACTAGAGCTGAAAGAAGAGGCAGAACTGATGAGAAATGTGCCTTACTGTAATGTCGTTGGAAGTTAAATGTATAGGATGACTGGAACGAGACCTGACCTTTCATATCCAGTGGGTTTGGTGAGTCGCTACATGAGTTTTCCTACTAAAATACATTGGAGTGCGGTAAAGTGGATTCTAAGATACATAAGAGGAGCATCACAAGTGATTCTAGAATTCAAAAGAAGTTCTAATTTTAGTCTATGGTTTTTGTGATGCTGATTTTTCAGCGGACTTAGATAGACGGAGATCAATCTCTAGCTACACATTCTTGTCTGGCAGTGGTGCGATTAGCTGGAGATCAAATCTGCAAAAGGTGATTGCGCTATTTACTACCGAATCCGAGTATATAGCGATGACGGAGAAAGTCAAAGAAGCCATATGGCTAAAGGAGCTGATTAGAGAATTCGACTACCCTCAAGACCATATTGAGATCTTTAGTGACTCTTAAAGTGGAATTGCTTTGGCGAAGAACAACGTTTTCCACGATAGAACGAAGCATATGGCTTGAAAGATGCATTTCATTCATGATAAAGTGACTGATGGAGAAGCCAAGCTTTCTAATGTACACACAAGTGATAACGCAGCAGATGTATTCACTAAAATACTGCCTGTCCAAAGGCTCAAGACATTGTTGAGCCTATTGGGTATTTCTGGTCTGTAAACAGAGACAGGTACCGAGGTTGTAGTTCACTATGGTTGGGGAGTGTGTTCGCTAAGGTGTAGAATGTTGTTTAAGTTAGCCAAAGACACTAGATTGCTCAGAGGGTTAACTCTAAGGTTAAGAGCAATTGAACCAAGAAGATTAGACACCGATTTAAGTTGGTTCAATCTGATTAGATCAAACATGGAAGTGTCGTCGTTTCTCATCACTTCTTCTCAGCTCTGAAATCAGGAAAGGTGGTGAGTTTAAAGTTTGTTGCGAAACTGATTTCTAAAAGAGAGAGAGATAATATATTTTCAGGTTGTTGAAACGGATCGAGAGAGAGAGAGAGGATTGTTAACAGTTTTCTTTACATTTTCTATTGTGATTCTTGGGTGAGAGAAAATAGAGTTTGTAAAGGGAAAACAGAGAGAGATCTCCGTGAGTGTAGATTTCCTGGGATTGTGTTTTCCGGCTAGAAACTGCAACTCCGACGAAGTTGTTCGAACAAATTCATAGTGGATTCCGAGGATGAATCTCGACCAGATGAAGAGTCGCTGTTTAGCGCTCGAACTAGGCAAACTTTATGTGTGTTCTTTGTTTTGTGCACTTCTTCTTCTACTCTATTCTTCAAATCGTAGTGGAGCAATACATAGAGAATAAGCAAAGCTTTGTAGATCGATAGACAAAGTTTACAAGACTAGCAAATGCAATTAATTGAAGATCTTTAATGATTTCTGAGCTTGTATCTATATCTATATTATATGAGAAGTCGCGCGTATACGTGGTGCGCTCACAGAATTTGCGGGTGACGTGGCGCAATTCTGGAGCTCGCCATATCTATATTATATGAGAAGTCGTTCGTACACGTGGCGCGCTCACAGAATTTGCGGGTGACGTGGCGCAATTCTGGAGCTCGCCACTCTTTTAAAAAATTATGTAAAATTATTTTTTTGCTTATGTGTCATGTACTAATTGGCTTTCAGTGATTTTTTCTAAAATAAATATTCTCTTGTATATTAATGACGGAATTACCCCTACTGGAAATTCTAATATTTAATAAAATTCAAAAACAAAAAACAGTTCCCTAAAAAAACGATGACTATCTTCTAAAAATTGTTTTTACGGCCACATCAATATTTGCTAAAGCATTAATGTTTAACAAAATAAACCCTAAAATTGGCGAAACCTAATATGCCGTAACCTTATAAATATTGTTGACCAACCTCATTGTCTCTTATACGAAAGTTCATCGCCTCTTCAGGTTTAGGTATTTTTATAAGTTTGTCGTCTCTTATTCTTTGCTAAATTATGGTTTTCAACATTTACAAACCTCTTGGTTATGATCTGCATGTAACATCTCTTTCATCCGTTAGTAAAATTTTAAAAAACTCAATAGACACACACTTTTGGATACGTTACCAAAGCTTACCCATGCAAGGGGGATTCAAAGACACCAATTGTGTTCGATTTTAGAGGTAATGTAAGAATGTTTAGATTGATGTTCTTTTTCTGGTTATTTTCTTATCTCTAATCCATGTCAAAGAAACTAATAGGTTTATAATATAGAAACGTCTTCCGCATGAATAATTTTGTATTACAATCATTGAAGGTAAAATCACAGCCAAATTCATGTTTCCAGGTATGCAAAATGCAAGCTCCATTAATGTCATTCTAGAATTCTAAACTTTTATTTGTAAGAATGATTGTGAGCATTTATATATAATTTTCTTTTTATATATGATATTGTGAAAGATTTAAAATTCTGTTGCAACAAACAATAATGGAGACTTTCAAAAAGGCTATTGATCAAACTATAGCAAGATTCTATGACCAAGGACATTGTTTAAAGGAAGGTAAATTTGTCGTGAATATTAGCAGCACTAATGCAATAAATGGTACCTGAGTGTATATTTGTTTTCAAGTTAATGAGATGAAGGCTATTGAGAAGGTTAAGGAGAAATGGAAAGGAGGATACTAGAACATGAGGTTAGACTTCTAAAAGCTATCACATGCGGAATTTTTGCTTTATTATTGCCTATCTGTGTTTATTGAATTAAGGTTTGTCTCTCATTTTTTGCTTTTGATTCACTCAAGTGTTTCATGAGAAGCCATACTCATGAAACATACAGAAGTTTCTCATTTCTCATTATCTAACATTTTGCTTTTACGGTTTAACGATTTTACGAATTTGTGGTTTTTATGGTCTTTCAGGGTTTTATGATTTTTGCGGTTCCACGGGGTTATACTATTTTTTGCGATTTACAAGTGGTTTTACGATTTTTGTGGTTTTAAATGTTTTAACGGTTTCCGCGTTTTTACGATTTTGTGGGTTTTACGATTTTTTGTGGTTTCCGTGGATTTTACGGGTTTTGCGAGTTTTACACTTTTGCGGTTTTTACGATTTTGTGGTTTTTGTGCTTTTATGGTTTTTACGGGTTTCACTGTTTTTACGGATTATATGATTTTGCGGTTTTTGTTGTTTTTAAGGTTTTCACATATTTTACTATTTATGTTGTTTTTAAGTATTTACGAATGTTGAGGGTTTTAGGGTTTTTACGGTTTCTGTGGGCTTTTACGGTTTTTGGAGTTTTTACGGTGTCCGCGTGTTTTACAATTTTTGCGGGGTTTATGATTTTTGCGTTTTCTGACGTTTTTGCGGTTTTCGCGGGGTTTTAACGTTTTTGCGGTTTTATGGTTTAACGATTATTACGATTTTATGTTTTTACGATTTTAATGATTTCGCAGATTTTACGATTTTTCCTGGTTTTTGCGGTTTTTTGTTTTTACTTATGGTTTTTGTGGGTTCTACGCGGGTTTTATGGTTTTTACGGTTTTAATGCTTTTTACAACTTTGCGGCTTTTATGTTTTTTGCAGATTTTATGGGTTGTGCGGTTTTTGCAGAGTTTTATAGTTTTTGCGGCTTTTACGATTTTGCGGGTTTTACGGTTTTTGCAGATTCTGCGGATTTTATGGGTCTTGCGAGTTTTACGGGTTTTTTTTTTTTACGATTTTGCGGCTTTTACGGGTTTTTGGTTTCAGTGGGATTTTTACGGTTTTCACTATTTTAGCGGTTTTACGGTTTTGGTGGATTTTATGGTTTTGTGGTTTTTATGGTTTTTAAGATTTTAGCGGTTTTGTGGTTTTTATGATTATTGCGGGTTTTGACGGTTTTTTGTGTTTTTGGTAATTTTTTGCTAGTTTTGGTACACTTAAAATTGTTTGTATTTTGGTAGTTTTATTTGTATTTGATTGAAATATTCCTTATAATCAAAGGTATTTTGTTCTTTTGAATTTTGAGATGCAAAATTTGCATCCAAACTCAATATGTTTGTGCATCTCAAATATCCAGGTTTTTGTATCTAAGCATCTCAAATATGTGGATGCAAATTAAGAATGGTCAAACGAACAACATATGGTGCATCTGGATGCAAAAACGAACAAGGCCTATGTATCAAGGTCTTGTTTTAGAAAAAAAGAATGAGAGAATTTGCTAGAAAATATTAGAAACATAGAAGAACTTTGAAAGATAGCCGATATTTTTTCAGAAAATAACTAATAATTTATAATGTGAAAATTTAATAATTTAGAAAACGTTTAGCTGATGTGTAAAGAATCTTTTGTAATGGTCTTTGAATAAATGTGTCGGGGAAAATCTACATCAGCTTTGTGTGTCTTATGGCGGTAAGTTTTGTATGGATTTGGTGCATTCTCATCAGTACTTTCAGAGGCTGACAAGAACAAGTTAATTAAGCTATATATACATACTTGGTTCCAAGTCAATAGATAGTAACTATTTGAATTATGTGAATTTAATCTTTTATGGATATGTTTCCATGAGATGTATGTCACCAACGTTTTGGTGTCAAGTGTGGCTCGGAGAATAACAAAGAAAGGTGATATTGAAATGCGATTATCGTTATAATATGATTTAGATGTCATATGAGTTTTACTATCTATGAAATTAAATGAGTAAGAAAGAATATGCTTCAAGCAATGTGTTTAAACAAGTGAGATAATCGGTCACGGAGATAAAACTTTTTAAACAATTGAATCGAGTTTAGAAAATCTAATCATGTCCGTGTATGGCACGGACCAACACCTAGCCTAAACGAAATCAATCCTCACCGTACGGAAACAACAATGGATATTGAAGTGCCAAGTAAGCCGAATGCAATTCACTTATTCATTCTAACACACCTGATCACGTTCGAAGATAGCATGCTATATTCGAAAGATAGCAGGTAATCAAATTGTTCGAAGATAGCATGCTATATTCAGAAGAATTTCTTAATAGTATCAAGCTATCTGGATTGCCAAATCACGTTCTGACTTAAAATTCGGTGCCTCTGTTATGTTGCTTAGGAACATTGACCCTAAGTAAGGTTTATGTAACGGAACAAGGTTTCAAGCTACACAACTAGCTTCCCATGTTATTGAAGCGATGATCATTACTGGTGATAGAGTTGAGCAAAAGGTTTTGCTCCCTAGAATGTTTGTTTCTCCCCCAGATGCAAGGTTACCGTTTAGGATGAGACGTAGACAATTTCTGGTAGCTATTGCGTTCTTATGACTATTAAAAAAAGTCAAGGGCAATCACTTCAAAAGGTTGGTTTATATCTTCCTAAACCAGTTTTTCTCACGTTCAATTGTATGTTGCACTTTCTAAAGTTCGGTCAAGATCTGGTTTAAAAATTTTAATCATCGGCGAAGAAGGGAGGCTTCAGAGAACAACAAATAACGTGGTCTATAAAGAAGTGTTCCAAATATCTGGTATTTCACTATTACTTTGTGTTATTTAAATTTTATAATTTCTACAAAGAAATTTTAAAAAAGGATGATACTAAATTTGCACTGTTTTGTAGATTTTTCTGTAAGGTGGTCTGGTGCATTGCAAGATTCATAATGAACCGTTAACGATCTCCTAACGCCGAATATTGTGCTTTTCGTTTTTAAATTCTTTTTCACAATATGGATCTGTGTTTTAAAACTAACAACTACAATGAATTGTTCAGATTAACTTAAAATCAATATGACATCAATATCTTTTTTCTAGGGATCAACTTTTTCAAAAATTGCCATGCCCGTGCATCTGCATGCACCACCACCTAGTTATTTTAAAAAGTAAGAGACTACGGTACTATTAGCTCTTCTCTAATTATTTGAAAGTTTTTTGGAAATATTACCCAAAAAACAAAACAAAAAAATTCAATACATGTTTCCCAAAGTTTTTTTGTATAAGTATTCATTAGGTGACTTGTCTGCGCCCTGCGCGGATTTATAGTTTTTTACTAATAATATGCGATATTTACAATAACATTTTTCATTTTACAACATGTTGATCAAGACTTATATAATATTTATAAAGTTTAATATGTTGAATATAGAAGCGTGAGCTATATATTTGATTAAATATGTAACTAAAAAAGATATTTGATCTTGGAGAAATTTATGAAAGAACATAAAAAAAAATTATTTATTATTCAGTCAAACTTGTAAAAATATTTTTTATTAGATTTGATGGTTATTAAGAGTCACAGACTCTATATAAGAATTAAAATTGAGATTTAACTGTTAAAAATTTTTTCTAACGTCTAACTGTTAAAACCTATCTAATAATTAATTGTCCTAAATAAAACTAAATAAAAAAAATCTATTTAAAATTAACGTGATTTAGTGGTGAATAACTTATCATCAAATAAGTTATTAGTGTGCATATGTATTTAAATTAAAGATTAAATTAAACCAATTAAATTTCATGAAGTTGTCATGTCATAATATGTATTTAAATTAAAGATTAAATTAAACCAATTAAATTCCATGAAGTTGTCATGTCATAATTTTAATGTTGAAAGTCATTGTGGTGAAGACACATGTCAAAGTGACTTCACAATTAATGCATCGAGGATAATTATACATAAGAAAAATTTAAATAAGAGTTTACATGAAGAATGATTATAGAAAAATATTTTGACATTCTGTAGGTAAATATTCTTAATTTTATTCTTATAATTTCATTCTTTATGATTAAAATCTTATATTTTGGAAACAAAAATCAAGATAATCTATTTAAACGACTTACTAAATCTTTCGTTTAGGAAAAAAAGGAAATAAGTGGAAAAACATAAAACTTATATAAAAATCATGTGTCTAACGTATCATTTTCAAATCATATTCAAGATGTAAAAATTTAATAGTTTTTTTATCATTATTCTTATAAAATTTAAATAAGAATATCACGTTCAAAAATAGTTTATCATTCACATTATACATTCGAAAAAATAATTTTAAATTTTAAATCAACAACAAAATATGTACACATAAAATTTGAAGAAAACCTCGAATATAACACGGGATAACTCCTAAAGTTTCTTTTTGTCTGCCAGATAATTTCATTAATATGTTGGGCTTACGGAAGTTTGGAGTTAGATACAATTTTAATGGGAAATTTCCAAAAAAAATTCAAAAATCATTCCTATTTGGCCAATATCATTTGGTTTCATAAAGAGAAAATATCTCTTCAATGACGTGGCTACTCCAATACCATATGAACTCCACACCATAGCAAATTGGCACGCGTTCCATAATTAAGTTCTGTAGCTCACCGGAAAGAGAAAGCCACTCCGTCCATCATCACCGCCCATCGTCTTCCAAAACCACCACATATCACCTTTGATGATTTTGATGTATCCAACTCCCAAGCCCATTTCTTCTCACCGAGCCCGCTTAGCATAGCTTAAAATCAGATCGGATTAATCTCTTTTGAACAGATGTTCGATCACCTTTCTTGTTGGATTTTGCCTTAAATTTTAGCCTACTATGGCTCCAGGAAAAACTTGTCTTTTGAGTCGAGTTAAACAAGCAAGACAAGATAGATGATAACAAAAGCCAAAATAGAAAACTCCGATGAGAGGAAGTCGGAGAGAAGAGAAGTAAAAAACAAAAACCCGACTAATCGGACTAGTAAACATATTGTTGACTCGAAACTGTAATAGAATAGCATCTTTAAACCCCAACCGATCAAATCGACCATTTTTTACTAAAACCGAGTTAGATGGAAACCGAAAACACTACCAAAGCCGGATTAACCGGAGAAACAACCGGACATGCTGGAAAACTAAACCGAAAAAAGTGTCGGAAACTTATTAACAAGCCAAAAAATGACAGAAAATCGACCGGCAACTACCGACCGAAAAAGATTTCATGGTTAGATTTGAAACGTCAGTAGAGAGAGAGGGGAGAGAGAAGAGAGAAGTTTTTTGTCTGCTAAAATTTTATTAAGACTTAGAAACGGAGTACAAAGTGCAACAGTATAGATCCCAAAAGAAAAATAAAGAACAAGAGCACACTAATAGCCGTTGGAAAGAGGCATTACAGCCATGATATTGAGTAATGCTTTGATGTTCTCCTTGCCGTTCTCCTTGCCTCCTTAGCAAGTGTGTCCGCCATTGCATTGAACTCTCTTTTTATATGCTTGAAAGTGAAGTTAGAAGGATGATCCGAAAGTAGTTTCAAATCCAGTAAGTAATTGGAAAGTCCGCATATACCTTTCTGACCATACCCTCTATAGTTTCTTTCTCTGCTTAAGACTGAGAATAACTGGAGATTGTCACCTCTGAATTCCACATTTGTATATCCAAGTCTTCTCATCTGTATGACAGAATCTCTGAGAGCATAGGCTGCAGCTTCCAAAGCATCACTAATGGGATCAATACTTGAAGAGCCTTGCACTAGTTTCTTTCCATCAGGAGAGGTTAGGAGCCATCCAATACCAGCTTTTTCCTGAGAAGATACCCAAGAAGCATCAACATAACAAATGTTATTTAATACTTCCAAATGAGTATCTTGGTTAACACTCATAATTATCTCTGAGTGTTCTGTCTGGTCATTTGCTACTACACCAATCCTGTTAGCTTCTAACCATTCATTCATACCTTTACAAGCTTTGGATATGACCTCCGGGATTGGAATCCTTTTGTTCTCAAAAATATTGTAATTCCTCATTTTCAATATATTCCAACCTCAGAAGGAGGCTAGATTACCTTTCATCCCTTCAAAGTCTGAGGTTGAATTAATGATCCATGTGACAGCTTCGGGAAGGGAGCAATGAGCTAACTGATCAACATCAAGACCTTCAATGGGGGCTAATTCCCACACTTCTCTGGATACTCTACATTGGAAAAGCACATGTTGGATGCTTTTAGAGCTTTCTCCACACATATGGCATGTTGTGTCCCTGAGCAAATTCCTTTTCTTCAACTCTTCACCTACAGAAAGTCCCCCATTAGCCACTCGCCACCAAAACTATTTTATTTTTGGAAGAGTTGGAAGCTTCCATAAGCGTTTGAAATTTACAATGGGTGAGGAATATGCCTGGTTTTCTACAGAGCTCCGAGTGTGACTAAGATAGTATCCAGATTTATCAGTATAAACCCCACTTTTAGAATAAATTCATTCTCTACTGTCTTCACACCTATTAAGACTTAGTCTTAAACTTTGTATTAGAGGAACATCTTGACTGGTTACTAACCTTCTCAATTTGTTTTCATCCCATACTCTACCACTCAAAAGCAGATAAGAAACTTTGAGATCATCAACAAGAATACCTGAGTATGGTATAGCTGGTCTTGAAGGCTTAGTAGGCAGCCAATCATCTTTCCAGACTCTAATCTGGCTTCCATCACCAATAACTGAACGAATTCCTCCTTTTAGAAGGTCCCTGATCTGGACAAGGCTTCTCTATGCATAAAATGTTCTGGACCCAACTTCAGCATCCAAAAAGGAACATTTAGAAAAGTACTTTGCCTTGTATACTTTCGCTAAAAGGGAATTAGGATGTTGTATCATTCTCCATCCTTGTTTTGCTAGCAAGGCTCTATTAAAATGATAAAGATCTCTTATGCCTAGTCCCCCTTCCCTCTTTGACTTAGTAATCTTGTCCCAAGCAATCCAAGGAACCTTACATCTATCCTTAACAGTGGACCACCAGAATTGTCTAATAATACTTGTCATCTGCTTAATTAACTTCTTAGGGAGTAGAAAACATTGCATCGCATAATTCGGAATAGTTGTAGCTACAGCCTTTATCAAGGTTTCCTTACCTGAAGGAGATAAGATCCTAGAAAACCAACTATCTATTTTCTTCTCAACCCTTTGCTTTAAGAAGTTGAAAGAAGCAGAAGAGTTTTTACTTATAATATCCGGCAGCCCTAAATACTTACCAAACCCTCCATACTTAGATATAGATGTGTGTACCTTGATTTTTTCCTGGAGACCATCTGGTGTTCCTTTGCTAAAGATTATAGCAGACTTGGCATAATTAACTTGTTGCCCTGATACTTTCCCATACAGCTGCAAAGCTTCAACTAATGTTTTAGTTTCTTTCTCATTTGCTTTACAGAAAAGCAAGGAGTCGTCTGCAAACAATAAATGAGTTAAGGGGGGTCCACTCTTACTAGCTTTAAAGCCATGGATGAGACCTCTTCTTTTCAAATTTTGCAACAAACATGATAACCCTTCATAACATATTAGATAGAGGTAAGGAGAAATTGGATCACCTTGGCGAAAACCTCTGCTTGGCTTTATAACACCAGTTGGTTCTCCATTCAACATAACTGAATATGAAACAGAAGAAACACACTCCTTAATCCATTTACATCATCTTTCTGCAAAACCCAAAGCTTTCATCATAAAATCAATAAAACCCCACTAAAGCTTGTCAAAAGCTTTGGATATATCCAGCTTTAAAGCCACAAAGTTATGCTTTCTCTTTCTTGTGAGTAAGCTGTGGATTAGCTCATGGGAGATTAATACATTGTCTGTGATCATCCTACCCGGTATAAATGCAGACTGATTCTCTGATATGATTCGAGATAGGAGAGGCTTAAGTCTTTCTGCAAGAATCTTAGATATTATTTTATACAGAACATTGTAAAGACTTATTGGCCTATAATCACTGACTCGCCTGGGATTATCTATTTTTGGCAGTAGGCAAATATGAGTATGATTCAACTATGTATGCATTATGCCCTTATTAAAGAAATGTAAAACAGAGTCAGAAATCCTTTTACCAATGGTTTTCCAATGTTGAACATAGAAACCAACTGTAAGACCGTCTAGGCCTGGAGCTTTATCTTCATTCATTAGCTTAAGGGCTTGGAATATTTCCTCCTCTGTGACAAGTCTGGTTAGCTGTGTATTCATTTATGGGGAGACTCGAGGCTTGATTGAGCCCAGCTGCCTGTAATTTGCATGGTTAAGCACTGCATCAAATGTATATATTCTGCAGAAATAATTTTCAACAACATTTATTATCTCTCCCTTCTTTCTGTACACAGTTCCATTATCATCCATTAGAGAAATAATGCGATTTTGGGTCCGTCTCTTCATTGTAATCGCGTGGAAATACTTTGTATTCCTATCACCAGACTTTAGCCACTGGATTCTGCTCTTGGTTCGCCAATAATCTTCCTCCTCCCTATAATGAGACACAAGTTGAGCTTTCAATTCATTGATATAATCAAAATCCAAAGGGAAATCTTTGTAAGCCTCATCTAGCTTCAATTGTGTTGTTGTAATGGCTTTTTGAGCACTGCTGCAACTTTCCTTCTTCCATTGAGACAAAGCATGTCTAAAATTCTTAAGCGCAGCTGTGATTTCTTCTGGTGATGATCTGAAAGAATTCCAAGCCTTTTCTACCACCTGTTTTACCATAGCATTTGATTTCCATCGAGAGTCATATCTAAAGAGTTTCTTACCTTTCCACTTTTGGTTATGAGTATGCAACAGAAGGGGACGGTGATCAGACCCATTCCAGCTTAAGAGTTGTATATATGCATTGGGAAATAAGTCCAACCACTCAACATTTGCAAGTCCCCTATCTATCTTGGATTTCACTTTATGACTCCGCCTTTTTCCTGCCCAAGTGTATTTGCCTCCTATTGTCTTCAGTTCCTGGGGGCCAATATTGTTAATAAGGGAAAGAAACTGGTTGAAGGAATATGAATTTCTCCTGGGGCCTCCTAACTTCTCTCCATTATTCTTTATTTCATTAAAATCTCCCAGTAGAATTCTTGGCTTATTCCAATAAATGTCTTCTTTCCCTCTTAGGATCATTTGGTTCCATTGTTCCTTTCTAAGCTTTTTATCAGGATGCACATATACATAGGTCAAGTAATATACAATACCTTCTTCTTCAATAATAATATCCGAATTATACAATGAGGGGCTTGAACAAAAAGTTAGACTTACTCCTTCATCCCAAAACACTGCCATTCCACCACTAAGGCCTACTGATGGGAGAACAAAAATCTTCTCATATCCCATCTTTCTAGCTATTGATTCTACAAAAGGTTCCTTGTTTTTAGTTTCTACAAGAAGCATTACATTCGTTCTATATTTCCTCCTAATATTGCTTAAGTTAGAATCTGCCAAGGTACCCCTCAACCCTTGGCAGTTCCAATGTAAAATTTTCATCTTACTATGGGTGGCTTCGGGGTTGCCACCTTCCCCTTCTCCTATCCTAGATCAAAAGTATTTTCTGTCACTTGATCAGTGAAGAGATTCTGCTGGTTTAGTTCAGTTGGAGCTGGCTGGGTCTGAGAATTGTCGACATCTTCATGAAATTCCCCAAAGAGTCTTTGTCTGCTAGTAGCTGTTTGATCTTCCAATGCTATCTCTTGACCCTTTCTTTTCATTCTGGTATTGACTCTCGAGGCTTCTCCAACCTCTCTAGTTGTGAGTGGTAGAACATCTATGGGGGTGACTTCAGCCTTAGACATATTAGCTGTGTAATTTGGAGAATGGATAGTGTTCTCCCCCATATGATCATCCTCATTTGCAACAGCCTGGAGTTGTTGACTACTGTCGAACGAATTCATAGGCTCATCTACCTGATTCTTCTCTTGGTTATTCCCACCATGAGCCGGAGGAAGCATAGGAAAGCCTGGAAAACTTGGACCATTCATACAGCCAGAGGCTTCATGATCCCAAGCTCCACATAAAAAACAAAATTTTCGCAATTTCTCATAGAGAAACCTCAGTTGAACAGGTTCATCTCGATGGAAATCAATAGATCTGACAAACATCAGCTTTGATGATACCTCAACACGAGTTCTAACCCATATCTCCCCTTGGGCTACCTATGTTGGTTCTTGTACTCGAACATCCGAGACAAATCCGATTTCTCATCCTATTCCCCTTATCACTTCATCATCCTGGAACTCCTCAGGAAGATTTAAGATTTGTACCCAGAAAAATACATACTTGAGAAAGTCTGGTTGATCCATTCGTGACCACCGATCAACAACTATGACCCAGTCTCTAAATGTCCATGGACTATTATCAAGGACTGCCTGGAGATGACGTTCTTCTTGGAAGTAGAACTGGACTGTGCCATCTTCATTGATTCGTCCATAGACTCTACCCTCTAGCTTCCACGCCTTCGGAAGAGTAATCTTCAGTCCTTGTGGTTTGTGATGTTGAGGGTTAAGAACCTTGGCTACCAGACTCAATCTATTCTCATCATCTCTTCTACGGTGAGCTTCAGCAGAGATTTGAAGAGGGCGCTTCTCTGACCCTAGATTGAGTTGTTGCAAGGATTTCAAGATTTCTCGATCCAAGTTCAAGACAGAAGGAGCAGATCTGTGAGAGAAATTGAAGAAATTTAAGAGATTTAAAACATATTTGAAGAGAAAGAGGCTGCACTTAGCAGAGTTTGAATCGCACGCGGCGAAGTAAAAACCCTAGTAAAAGGGAAAGTTCGCTTTTGAAGAGAGAAGTTTTTTATCCACTATTAACTCCTAAAGTTATTTGCTTTATATTTTGTTATTGTGGAGAATATTATAAGAATATGTTTTTTTGCATTGGGTATTTATCGCATTTTTTATTTTTAGATATTATATATGTATTGGTAATCCAAGTGTGGATGCATTTTATTAGTTTTCTATTCTTCCTTCAACTTATTCCCGTTTATAGATATTATATATGTAATGGTAATCCAAGTGTGAATGCATTTTATTAGTTTTCTATTCTTCCTTCAACTTGTTTTTCCCTTTTATTCTTTGATTTTTGCATCTATCTTTTTTTTTCTTTTAAGTGGCTTTTACATCAATTCTAAACTTGATACTCAAAAAATTTGAAAATTTTTAAAGTTTTCTTTTTTTTTCTCTCTCTCTATGGCGATTTCGCCATCTTCCTAGATCTAGGGTTTTTGTTTCCTCTGCCGACGGCGGCTCTGGATGCGGTGGTTGGCCAGAGATAATCCAGTGGTCGGCGATGTGGTCGTGTGGGGTATTTGTTGGAGTTATCTCAGGTCTCGGGTTACTAAGGTCGCGATTTTGATTTCAAAATCAAAAGGGGAGATTGGTATCTCTTGGAGATTCACTCTGGTGATTCGACGATGCTGGGATTGGGATATCATATATGGAAGCTTGGGTGAGGCTGAGGAAGCTATATCAAGGGAGGATACACAATCTCAATCAACGACATTGCAAAAGGAAAGAGGCTCTTTAGGGGAGAGATTCGCTATCTGCTTTGGCGTCGCTAATGGGGATGATATCTTTTCGCAAGGAATTTCTCCAATATTTTCACGATACTTGAGGATCCGATCTCGGATCTTTCCAAATCCTATGCTCAGCCTTGGGAGTATTTATTCAGAGTGCTTCAGGAATTGGGCAAGTCGGGTTCTCTTTTTCTCTTCTCTGTTTCTGAGCAAAGCACATAGTCTTGTTGTTTTACTCTCCGAGTGTACCTCTGGTATTGCTCCTGTCGTGTGCTTGGAGCTTGTTCCTAGTATCGGTTGGTTTCTGGATTCTTTTTTCTGGTTAGCAATGGCTCAAGTGCCTGCGGTGAATGTGAAGCCAGTTGTGCGTACTGTGTCTGTGAGGTTATCGGCCACTGGGATAGCTAAGAGGGTTAAACAGTTCTCGTTAACTCTTATTGGCCGGTTGATGAATCCAATGGTTCAAAGGATGGAGAACCTCCTTGCGAATCTACCAAAGATCTGAAAATTGGAAGGCCTGGTCGAGGGAGGGGATCTAGGCTGTGGGAAGTTTCAGTTTAATTTTCAGAACGAGAGAGATATCCAAGATGTGTTGAATTTTGGCCCATACCATTTTGATGGTTGGATGATCTCTCTTGTGAGATGGGAACCGGTTGTGGCTGCCTCCTATCCTTCTGCCATCACCTTTTGGGTCAAAGTGGGCGACATACCAATGCACTTATGGGAGGAAGAAACGATATGAGCTGTGGGTAACTCGCTTGAAGAGGTTAAGGAGGTAGATGAGGAATCTGGAAGTGTGTTGGTGACTGTGGATGGCTTCAAGCCTCTTCTCTTCCAGGTAGTGGTCCCGTTTGACCATGGCGAGGAGATCACTGTGAGTCTCAACTATGATAAGCTTACTGGTTTTTGTAAGCGCTGTCATATGCTCACTCACGATGGAGATTCATGTCTGGAGCTAGAAGTATCACGGAGTCCACAGGTCCAGTCTATGGCTATTGGTTTTAGGGATAATTCTAGAAGAGAAGAGCCTGTCAAGGATGGGTTGAGGCGGTTACCGGTGAAGCGCGTTCTTGACCTGGATATGGTAGAGAACCAGGGGAGAGCTTTCACTGGCAGTGATCGGCTTGGTTTAGAAACTGTGGTTGTTCAAGGTGGAGGCCGAGAATCATATGCTGATAAAGTGAGGAAAAGGGATATCACTGGTGGCGCATCCCGGGGGGTGCGTCCAAAACAGTCTCACAGCAGGAATTATCGGAAGTAGACGAAGGATGCTCGGTTCAAGGGAGGTAGCGCGGCTTATGTGCCTAAACGCAGCTCAACTTGGCTAAAACCTTTGTATTATATGGGCTCTGGTTTGCCCATGGAGCAAGTGGCGAAAGAAATAAGGCCAGAGACTTTACCTGAACAGGATAAAGGCAAAGCTATTGCTTTGGACGAGGGTGTAGATTCTGGCAACATAAATACTAACCAGTTAGAAAGCTTGGTGGATGATGATGACCTCCTTGTGGAGGAAGGTGAGTTGGTCACTATTCAAGGTACTGAGGATCCTGCGGGATGTGTAGGTGAGGTTGTAGGACAAGTGAACATTGGTGAAGATATGGCTGATCAAGGGCTTGATATGGCAGCATGGACTATAGGTTTGGAGACAGTAATACAGGGGGTGGGATCTGGTCCCGTAACGGAGCCGCAGGAGGTACCAGAGGTGTCTCTAGAGGACAATCAAGGTATGCTTCAATCTGGTTTATCCTCTGGTTTAACAATTGCTAGTTTAGCGTCTGACCTAACCGCAATTTCTTTGGAGAATAGGAAAATACGATCTATTAAGAATACTAAGAGTCCGGGTAAGATTAAGGGAATAAACTTGAGGAAAATGACTATGATGCAAATGATTTCGCCTCAAAAGAAAGTGGATTCTAGAAGGAATCTTGTTAAAGGTTCATATACTAATAACGCATCATCTTCTCGAGTTACAGGAATGAAGGGTTTAGATGGTGAGACTAAAGGGAGCACGAGAGGAACGATGCATCCCTTGAACCTTAAGAAAGGAATGGTGGCTTTCCTGAAACCACCGGCTTATCCGTGGAGATCCTGAANAACAAAACAATCTTCTTTATCTTTTAAAAAATTTCAAGTTCAATTTGATTATAATAATTTGTATACCGTGGGTCCTCTTGGATTAAGTGGCGGACTTGCTCTTTTATATACTAATGAAATAAAACTCGATATTTCTTTCTCTAGTAATCGTATTATTGATGTTAATGCTTCAATATATGGTAATAGCATTTCAATATCGTTTGTCTATGGAGACCCGGTGGCCGCCAACCGAAATGTTGTTTGGGATAAATTAATAGAGATAGGAGCCGAGAGAAATAATGCTTGGTTAATTATTGGTGATCTAAATGAACTAACTGGAAACCATGAGAAGAAAGGGGGAAATTTGCGGTCCACCGCTTCTTTTGTCCCCTTCAATCAAATGATTCGTCATTGCGGAATGTCTGAGTTTCTTGCGCAAAAGATTATTTCTCATGGAAAGGGACACGCAATAAATAGGATGTACGCTCTAAGTTGGACAGAGCGCTAGGGAATGAAGAATGACATAACACATTTGGACATTCAAAGGTGGAATATCTGGCAAGAATCGGTTCTGATCATCGACTGATACTCTTAAAGTCGCACTATAAGGCGGAAAATTATGACAAAAATTTTCGGTTTGATAAACGATAGGTAGGACGAGAGGGTTTGGAAGAGGCTATCGCGTCTGGTTGGCATTGCACAAGGAATTTCATAATACCGGCTTTCGTGGACAAACTTCATAACTGCAGGAACTCAATTTCTTGGTGGCAAAAAAATAACATCCCTCCGGGCAAGGTCAAAATTGATTCCTTAGGGAAAATATTAGAGGATGCCCAAAATGATGACTCAGTGACCCCAGATGTTATTGTGGATATTAAGAGGAAGTTGCATGATGCATATAAGGAAGAAGTGATTTTCTGGAAACAGAAGAGTAGGAATTTATGGTTAAAAGAGGGAGACTG
>OVAN01006963.1:0-20393 GCA_900406275.1 Anastatica hierochuntica | reverse complement strand
TTTACAAATCTTTAAATCAAACTTAAAAACATGAAGAACACACAAAAAAACTAGCTTAGGTAGTCCAAATGTTCTTGGTAAAGAGGATAAATTTATACTAAAAGGGGGGTGAGGAAGCCCTAAAAAAGGGCATTTTCGGCCAATGTTGTCAGTCGTCGACCTCCCTGGTCGATGGGAGCCAACCTGGGGTCGATGGCTGGCAACTTTGACAGCAAAAAACATCTTCTCTTCTGGATGTTGCCAGCCGTGGACCTTAGGTAGCCAACCATCGATCTGGAGGTCGATGGCCAACAATCTTGATAGNGTCAGAATGGCGTATTATTTGCATATACTCTCTTCTCCACTTTCTCTTGGCTCTTGATTCTCTTTGTTTCTTCACCATTTAAGCATCAAGAATCCATCATCCCAAGATCTCAAGTGGCTCATCCAAAGGTTGCACCTACAAATACAAAAGAATGCAATGCAAAGACGAAAATCCTAAACTAGACTCAACTTAGAAACTTTATGAATTCTAACACCTAAATGCATTATATACAACCTAAATGCAACTAAAACACATACTAAATGATGCTAAATATGCGTTAAATTATGAACACATCAATAGTGGATCTAGAGCTCAGGGTTGAGTCACTTGATTAACCAAAATACTAGGACATGTGACCTTGGAATTTTGGAGGAACTCTTCTTTCCACAAAATATAAATCTAATTAGAAATAATAAACCAGTGGTGAGTAAAGAGGAATATTGGCTATGGATCCACAATAAGTCTGGAGTTTAATCGGTTAGGTCCGGGTATTTGTTGGCTCACTCTCTGGCAAAAGAGGTTTTAATTAGGACAGAAACAGAAAGGCCATCCTTGAATGACCTCAAAAAGATGATTTGGAAACTGCACACCAGTTCAAAAATCCAGAGTTTTGTGTGGAAGGTTCTAAGTGGTGCATTACCTGTCTCGGGGACACTAAGCCTGAGAGATATGAAAGTGGACAATAGGTGCCAGATTTTTGGATTGGAAGGAGAGTCTATAAACCATGTCTTGTTTACTTGTACTTTAGCTAGACAAGTTTGGGCTTGTTTTGGTTTCCCTTGGCCACAAGAAGGTTTCCACCCTATCTCTCTGTTTCAAAATGTTTACCGGCTCATCCTGATCTCAAAGAATCATCCAGGCCCGATGGATCAAAGAAGAATTTTCCCGTGGACACTTTGGTATTTATGGAAAAACAGGAACTCAACTGTTATTGAAGGAAAACGATTTGATGTTCTGGATGTGGTGAAGAAGATAAAGGAAGAATCTGAGTTATGGTTCCTTGCTAAGACCAATCTAAGACAAGAATCAGAACAGATGAGGAAGCTTGGAACACAAAGTTCGGCTAGATGGATACCTCCACCGAGAACATGGTTAAAATGCAATGTAAGTTCAGCTTGGGATGCAAAGGATAAGCTAGGGGAGCTGCTTGGATCCTAAGGGATGATAGAGGAGAGGTAAAGATGCATAGTCGATGTTCTTTCTCTCAAATCTTTTCGAAAGAAGAAGTGGATTTGCAAAGCCTTATTTAGTCTATTAAAAGCATCAAAAGCCTTAAATACAATAAGGTTATCTTTGGTTTGGAAGCAAAGGACCTAGTGGAAGCAGTTAAGGAACCTAAAAATTGGCTTTCCAAGAGCCATCAAGTCTCAGAAATCCAGCTTGCTTTTCAACACTTTTTGGATTGGGTGTTATGTTTTGATTTAAGACCAAGGAACAAAGGTGCAAGCCTCATTGCCCTCGGTGTTACTAAGGATAAAAGACTTCAATCCTATGTGCAAAGGGGAGCTCCAGAATGGTTGGAATCAATTCTTAACTTTGACAAAGCAGGGTTGATATAATTAATTTTTGGCTATGTTTCTGTTATCTGCGTTGCAGAATTAGAGCATTAGTTTTCTTTTGGTTTGGAAACTGTAAGAGCAGCTCCAACGGGAGCATTATATGAATTCTTAGCTCTTAAACCTATGTTAAAATGAATATACTAACATTATAAGTATGGATTTAGCGAAGGATCGATCCTTAAATAAGGATTTTAAGGATCAAATCCTTAGACACGTTGCAAAATCTGATTGGCCATAATTTTTTTTCGTTTTCGTTTGGAAAATCACTTTCTCATTTTCGCGATATCATCGAGAATTGCTCTGGAGAGGCGATATCGGAGGCGATTTTGTTCTTCGTCGTTTCAGGTAAATGGAATCCTTATTCTTGTTGATTTATGGGTTTTGATTAGCTTCTAGGTTGTTTTCATCGCTAATTAGGGATCTTGTTTGCCTTTTCGAATCGATTTGGGGATTTGGGGATTCGGGAATTAGGGTTTTCGTTTGGTATTCGAATCGATTTGGGTTTTCGTCTGACCTTTTTCTTAATGTTGTAGGTTGAGTTATGGATGAAGACAGGAGATCGATGAAAAAACACAAAGAACACTGCGACATGTTATGCGGGTTGAAGATAATCAGAAGCTTATAAGAGAGTGTGAGAAACTAAGAGTGAGTTTATGTCTGTCATTTTCAGTATATTGATAGTTGTTAATAATCAGAAGTTTATGTTTAATCTTATTTTGTGATTTCTTTGCAAGAAGAGGTGCAGATGCTGACTATGAGGGTCGATGAGCTTGAGAGGGTTCTCTAAAAGGTCAGTTCTCCAAACAAGTTCCTCAACTCTTTTCTTTCAATAACACAACCTCATAGATGTTTGTGAATTGCTTAAAACTTCAAATCTTTTAGTAGTTGGTTTTAAATCTTCATTTCTTTTATAACTTAGTGGTTAGTAGTTGGTTTTAAAACTGAAACTAGTTTGAAACAGGAACTATAAACATTAACTAGTCTGAAACTGAAACTTTTAGTAGTTGGTTTTATATCATTAACTAGTTTGAAACTGTAACTAGAAACAATAACTAAAACTCAAGAATAACTAAAACTCAAAGTGAAATAGTCCTAATCTATTCCAAATTGAACCAGGAACTATAACTCAACCTCAAGAATTCATGATCTTATACAGTTGTCTCTAACTGTCTTGTGTTGATTGATGGTAAATACTACTGAGTTAAATACACTTCTATTAGTTTACCTACTAGACTTTGTAATTTAAAGCTGAAGCAGTTCAAAAGTAATCCACACTTAAGCACCACTTAATTGTTTCTATTGTTCTGAGTTAATTGTGTTTAACTTATCAACTGCTTGAGTTGATAACTCATAAATGCTTATAAATCCCTTACTTAGACCTTTGTGTTGTGAGTAGAGACACACAAAGGCTTCTTCTAAAAAATGGATAGCACCCCTGGTTTTGTTAGCCTATTAACCAGCCAATCACCAGTTGACCTTGAATCAACAGAACCTATTTGGTTTAGTAGCCAATGTTCTGATGATTCAAGGGTCAAGGAGAGGAGGAAATGGTCACCCAAAGAGGATGTAATCCTCATTGGCGCTTGGCTTAACACCAGCAAAGACCCTATAGTTAGCAATGAGCAGAAAGCTGGTGCCTTTTGGAAGAGAATTGTATAGTACTACAACTCCAATCCACACCTGGTTGGGACAACCCCTAGAGAGCTTGGTCAGTGCAAGCAAAGGTGGGCAAGGATCAATGACCAGGTCTGCAAGTTTGTTGGCTGCTACGATGCGGCTCCGAGGGAGCAGAGATGTGGTCAAAATGACAATGATGTCATGAAAGTTGCACTAGATATCTTCCACAATGACCAGAAAATCAAGTTCACATTGGAACATGCGTGGAGGGAGCTGAGGCATGACAATAAATGGTGCTCCACCTATCTGGCTAAGGATACTGCCAAGGAAAAGCGCAAATCAGTGGTGGATGTTGATGGAGAAGACGAAGTGGCAGTGTCAGAACCAGAGGATAGACCCATTAGGTCAAGGCAGCTAAAGCTGGTAATAAGAGAAAGAAGAGTAGAAAAGAAGAGGAATTGGCAAAGTTACAGGGCATGTTAGAAATCAAAGATAAAATCTCAAAGCGTAATTTTCTTGACAGGTTACTTGCAAAAAGAGAACCACTCTCTGAGATGGAATTATCCCTCAAACTCAAACTTATGTTTGAGATGTTGTGATTGTATTAAGATAGTATGTTTAGTGATGTATGCATTAGAGATGTTTGTAGTAGTATGTTTGATAAGTCTAGTAGGTACTTTGTTAATTGGATACTTTGCTAACTCTTCTCTTTTTTCTGTTTCAGGTACAATACAAGGACCAGTGACTATTGTTCACTCACGGGTGCTTTTTCTTTTGGTTGTATTGTCATGTGAACCAAGTCACGGGTTGTTTTATTTTAGCTGTTTCTTCCTTTTATAAGTCTATTTCAAGACTCGGCAATGAGCTATATGTTTTGCTCTTCTTCTTCTACATTAAACTTGTTATTCTGTTCTACTATCTCTCCATCTTCTTTCTTCAGAACTTGTAATGCAATGAGCTAGTGGATTCTCTTTAACTTTCTCCTCTTTAACTCTGTCTTCACAACCACATTATCAAGGTATTCAAATAGCATGATAATTAGATTAATAGTAACTGTGAACTTTGAAATTAAGTTTGATAGTAACTGTCCTCTATAACGATATTGTTTTAGTCTATATTTTAAGACTACTCATTACATAGACTAATTTGAAAAAAAAATAAAATGAAATAAGATTAATTTGATAGTTACAATTTGTTCTAAAACGTTTGGTTTCATAATTCGGTTTTAAAGAAAGGTACAACAATTGGCACAAAATGTCCTCATCTTCATCCGATGAACTCGAACAAAGATTGAATGAAGCTTTTGATGATATATTCGAAGATACTTACAACAACATCGTGGAGTCTTGAACAAATAAGCAGAGGAAATGTGCATACATAGAACGACATCGCGAAGAAGGCCACAACCGTTTATGGAATGACTACTTCAGTGAAGATCCGACATTTCCGCCTCATTTATTCAGACGTCGTTTTCGCATGAACAAGGCATTATTCATACGTATTGTCGATCGCCTCTCAAAAATGTTATTTGGAGATGAGTATCTACGAAGACCCACATTAGAGGATCTTCAACGACTACTAGATATTGGAGAGATACGCGGCTTTCCTGGGATGATAGGAAGCATTGACTGTATGCATTGGGAGTGGAAAAATTGCCCAACCGCTTGGAAAGAACAATACACACGTGGATCATGAAAGCCGATAGTTGTCTTAGAGGCTGTAGCTTAACAAGATCTTTGGATATGGCACGCTTTTTTGGTCCTCCAGGTACCTTAAACGATATTAATGTCCTCGATCGGTCACCTGTTTTTGATGACATTTTACAAGGTCGAGCTCCAATGGTACAGTACGTGGTCAACGGACACGAGTATGATTGGGCGTACTACCTCACAGACGGTATATATCCAAAGTGGTCAATATTTATCCAATCTATCTCACTCTCTGATGGCCCTAAAGCATAGTTATTTGCTAAATTTCAAGAAGCAACCCGAAAAGATGTGGAGTGTGCTTTTGGAGTATTGCAAGCTCGATTTGCGATTGTGAAAAACCCGGCTATTTTGTGGGACAAGATAAAAATAGGGATGGTTATGAGAACATGTATCATATTACACAATATGATAGTAGAAAATGAACGCGATGGATACACTCAGTTTGATACATCTGAGTTTGAAGAAGGAGACGCGACCAGAAGTTCACATGTGGATATGTCCTATTCTACCGACATGCCTTCAAATCTCGGTAATATGCTTGGCATACGGAATCATGTTCGTGATAATACATGATCAATTGAAAAATGATTTAATTGAAAATATTTGGAACAAATTTAGTAATGAAGATTGATAATTATTGTATCTTTATATTTAATCATTCAATAAATAAAAAATTTATATTTAAATTTTTAAAATTTAATATATTTTTTTTAAGGACTCCAAATGGAGTACACCATTGGACATGTATTTTTCAATGAGATCTTTCACTATTCAAACAAAAATAAAACAAAAAAAATTAAAAATTGTTAAGGACTCCAATGGTGTAACCACCATTGGAGATGCTGTAAGTCCATGTATTTCTTTGGCCCTTTTTTTAATCTACTCAGATGTTCCAAAAAAAAGAATATGTAATGAGTATTTCAGAATGTGAATTATACATACTTTTATTTCTTCCTAAAAGTGCTATTTAAAGAAGATGATAATTTTTTTACCTTTTTTTTTTCTTACCAGACTCCCCTTTGGTGGGCTTAGAACTCTCTTACTCATAAAGAATGAGTTAGAGCCTTTGTTATTGAAAAACAACGTGATTGTTGAAGATTCAAAGCTTTTTAAGTGGTTTTTCTTGATAGTTTTTCTTTTCTTCATCAAGGTAACTGCTCTTTTAGTGGCTACTCTCCAGAAAACAGATTGCAGGTGACGGTTTTTCACTGTTCCTCTCTGATTTTCTCTGTCATCTCCATCCTCTCATCTCTATACCGTACTCGCAATGTCTTTGGCCGACGATGACATCCCTTTCAACCTCCCTGACTTGCCTGAATTCTGCTCTGTAGAAAACAATTCGCTCAGTATCATTGGTCGCACATTAAACCCACCGCTTCAACCAATGGAAGATTTAATCTTAGATTTACCTCGCAAATTTCGAGTCTCTGGTCGTGTTCGTGGGATCGCCTTGAGTAAGGAGCGTTTCCAACTCATCTTCAAGTACAAGGAAGATATGGAAGAAGTCCTTAAGCGTGGGGCATGGACTTTCAATGACTAGTCCGTTGTGATAGATCGATGGTATGAAAATGTTCCCGAAGACTACCTTCAATACATGGCGGTCTGGATACAAATCTGTAATATCCCGGTCAACTATTACACTAAAGATTCTATCTCGGCTCTTGCTGCACTAGCTGGTAAAGTTGATGAAGTGGCGTTTGATGCAGAACGGTCACAGAGAAAGGAATATGTGAGAGCACGCATCCTCTTTGACACATCGAAGCATGTCCGAAGGTCCAAGGTGATTAATTTACCGAATGGTGATTCTGCTAAGATACTCTTTGATTTTGAGCGTGTCCAGAAACGGTGCTATATCTGTCAACGTCTTACTCATGACAAAGCTAATTGTCCTATGCTCCTTCAAGTCCGGCCGGATGCTACGGTTTTGAAGGTTTCACAGCCTATGGAGACAGAATATACAGAACCTATTATCAAAGAGTCTGATCCTTTATGGGGTGTACTCTCGGAAGCTCAAGTGGGTTGTGATCCTGACACGGGACGAGCAAGAATTGCCGCTGAGGTCCTTCATGAAATGCGACAGTATCTCATGGTTTCTGATGAAAAAGAACGTAAGGCATGCATTCTTCGAATACAGAAGACAATGGCTGAAGCTGAAAAGGACCCTCTCGCCAGGAAAACTCTTCTCAGCCTGGAACCTATACCAACCTTTCATTCAGATTTAGACAAAGGAAAAGGTGTGGTCTTTGACTTTGAGCCAAGAGAGAGCATACCTGAACTCAGTGGAAAAGGACCCAAACTCTTGGCTTCTGCGATCAACTCTGGTCTTGTACTACGTTCTGACCTCCTGCCCCATGCTAATCATCAAGGTTCAGATGAGTTAATCCCTCCCTGGTCAAGCAACTACAAGGATCCTACGGTGCAAACCTCTAGTCTCTTTGAGACCAGCAGCTCCGGGACCTCTGCTTCCAGACAAAAGGGTCGTAAGAGGCCATCTAGGGGTCGAAGATTACCTATGGCGGCATGGAGAAATATGGCTACATCTTCGGCAAACTATCAGTTCACATACAAGAGGAAGGCTTCGGAAATCACGGGCACTCCATCCAAGCTGCCAAAGCTGAAGGAGACAAAAGCTGTTCCGAGTGGGGAACGGTCGTCGCAAGTATGAAAATCTTGAGCTGGGACTGTCAGGGCCTTGGTCCGGACCTGACAGTCAATCGTCTTAGGGAATTACGCAGAGAGTTCTTCCCTGAGATTATATTTCTGATGGAGACAAAAAAAACAAAAGAGATGTTCTGGTAGATTTGCAGGTTTGGTTAGGTTATGATCATGTTTTCACTGTTGAACCGGTTGGTTATAGCGGCGGTTTAGCGGTGCTTTGGAAGGATAATGTACAGTTGCAGTTTGATTATGTAAATAAGAATGTGGTTGACATTAATGTACAGTTTGGTATTTTCAGTTTCTTTTTATCCTGTGTTTATGGAGAACCGGACTCCTCGTATCGTCATCATGTTTGAGAATGGATAACACGTATTGGGCTTCATCGAAAGCAGAGTTGGTGTCAAATAGGAGACTTTAATGAGATTTTACACAACTCTGAGAAACTTGGAGGCCCACGAAGGGATGAGAAAACTTTTCAACAATTTGCAGATATGCTTCAAGCTTGTGAAATGACTGAAATCGTGAGCTCTGGTAATGGTTTTACGTGGGCAGGGAAACGACATACTCACTGGGTGCAGTGTAAGTTGGATCGAGCCTTTGGCAATAAGCAGTGGCTTTTACAGTTTCCGAAAGCTCGTCAACATTTCTTAGACAGGACAGGCTCGGATCATCGTCCGATTCTGCTCAAACTCCTTGATGATAAAGATGAGTTCAAGGGACAATTTCGGTTTGATAGACGACTCATTGAGAGAGAAGGAGTCCGTGAAGTTATCTCCCAAGCTTGGAACACTGGCTGTGTTCTCTCTAGTAGATCGGTGCTAGAAAGGATTGGTGAATGCCGTAAAAGATTGAGTAGATGGAAGAGACAGAATCCATCTAATTCCTTTGTTAAAATACAACAACTAAAGGCAGCCTTGGAAGTAGAATCATGCTTTGCATTCCCCTGTTATGGTTATATGAGTTCTATTAAGAAGGAGCTTGTTGTGGCTTACCGTGAAGAAGAGCTTTTTTGGCGCCAAAAGAGTCGGCAAAAGTGGCTACAGGCTGGGGACCGTAATACCAAATTTTTCGACGCCTCAGTTAGCCAAAGCAAGAAACGCAAATGGGTTGAGAAGCTCATCGATGAAAATGGTACTACTCAAAAATCAGAGGAGGCAAAAGGACGTGTAGCCGCGAATTACTTCCAGCATCTCTTCCTCTCTTCTCGGCCACAGAATTCAGCTCATGCTCTTCATAACTTACCTCAGAAGATTACAAGAGAGATGAACAATAATCTGATTAGAGAAGTTACGATTGGTGAGGTTCGTCAAGCGGTTTTTGCGATCCGAGCATCGAGTACTCCAGGAGCCGATGGGATGAGTGGTCTTTTCTTTCAAAGATATTCGGACATTGTAGGTGTGAAAGTCACTGCTGAGGTTAAGAATTTCTTCACAGATGGATCTTTTCCCTCAGATTGGAATTACACACTACTTTGCCTGATTCCGAAGAAATAAATGTCACAACTCATGGTGGATTTAAGGCCGATAAGCCTATGCTTTGTTTTGTACAAGATTGTGTCTAACATTCTAGTGGCTCGGTTAAAACCTGTTTTACCACAGATTGTTTCTCCGACACAATCAGCCTTTGTAGCTAAGAGGCTTATCTCGGACAACATCCTGATCGCACATGAATTGATTCACAGCCTACACTCTCATCCCGTGATCTCTCATGATTATATGGCAATTAAAAAGGACATGTCTAAGGCCTATGATCGTGTGGAATGGAGTTATTTAGAACGCTTGTTGAGTTCACTTGGTTTTCATGAGAAATGAAGGTCTTGGATAATGTTTTGTGTCCGGTCCGTGAGCTATTCAGTACTTGTTAATGGACAAAAACACGGCCTGATCACTCCGGAACGTGGCCTTCACCAAGGAGATCCCTTATCGTCACTCCTTTTTGTTCTATGTACCGAAGGGCTAATTCATCTACTCAACAATGCCGAGCGTGATGGGCATTTACATGACATTCAGTTTGATCCGAGTGGCCCCATGATACACCATTTGCTTTTCGCCGACGATAGCCTATTTATATGTAAAGCCACGGCAGAGCAAAGCTTATTAATGCGATCCATTCTACAACAGTATGAAGTCATGAGTGGTCAAGTAATCAACTTTGAGAAATCTTCGCTAACTTTTGGTGTTAATGTTGCAGCTCAACATCGTGATCAAATAAAGCGTAATCTGAACATATTCACAGAAGGAGGGACAGGAAATTACCTCAGCTTGCCTGAGTGTTTCAGTGGTTCCAAAATTCAGCTCCTTGACTATTTAAAAGATAAGCTTAAAGGTCGCCTAAGTAACTGGTTTTGTCGCAATTTATCTCAAGGCGGGAAGGAGGTTCTCATCAAATCTGTCGCCTTAGCTATGCATGTATATGCCATGTCTATTTTCAAGCTCCCGAAGACGACATATACTAATCTGAATAGCGCAATCTCCTCTTTCTAGTGGAGTAACATGGAAGACAAGCGTAAAATCCATTGGCTAAGTTGGGATAAACTTTGTCTCCCCAAAAAAGATGGAGGCCTTGGTTTTCGAGATATTTCTCTCTTCAACCAAGCTCTATTGGCTAAACAAGTTTGGCAGGCTCTAACGGATCCCTCCTGTCTTTTTGCGCAAGTCCTCAAAAGTCACTATTATGTTTCTTCAGACATACTAACAGCTACGGCAGTGTCTCACCCTTCCTATGCTTGGAAGAGTCTAGTTTTTGGTCGTGAACTGCTCATTAAAGGACTGCGGAAGATGGGTAATGGACATTCTATTAATGTATGGATTGATCCGTGGATCAATGATGAGGTAGGATTGAGACGACCTTTTAATCGTAATCGCACCATTAACCTTAATCTGACAGTGAGTGAGCTCCTCAATCCATCCTCTTCTTCTTGGGATCTACAGAAGCTTCATGACTTGTTTTTACCTGAGGATGTGAGACGTATCTTACGCATGAAGCCAGTGATTACTGCTCCTGACTATTGGATATGGAGACACAATAAAGATGGGAAGTACTCTGTTAAATCGGGATATTGGTTAAATAAAAAAAAAAGTAAAGAAGAACTGATTCAGCAGGCTATCTTGCAACCTTCACTTAATCCTCTTAGAGAAGGTGTTTGGAAAGTCAAAGCTCCATCTAAGATCAAGACCTTCATGTGGAAGGCTCTAAGCGGGGCGTTGGGAACAGCAGATGCATTACGCCAAAGAAAGCTAATTGTGGATGCTCGGTGCCAGAGTTGTGGGATGGAAATGGAAACCATAAACCATATCCTTTTCTCATGCCCAAAAGCAAGACAAACTTGGTTACTCTCTCAGTTTCCTATCCCGCAAACTGGCTTTCACTCATGTTCTGTTTATGAGAACTTTGGACACCTACTGAGAATCTATGAGGATCGCCAAATTCCTTTTTTGCTTCGAAGGACCTTCCCATGGATACTAAGGGTTCTTTGGAAGAATCGCAACAAGCTGCTTTTTGAAGCAGCTATCCTTACAGTTTGATGGACCTCCACTTTCACTCAGTGCAAGAAGCTTAGATTCATGGTCACCGCCGCCAAGTGAATGGCTCAAGTGTAATGTGGGACTGACATGGTCAAAGAAGAAACAGATGGGAGGAGCAGCCTGGATAATCAGGAATAATAGTGGTGAAGTCATCTTGCATAGTCGCCGGGCTTTCTCTGTGATTGATAACTGTCTGGAAGCCAAGCACAAAGGCCTCTTATGGGCTATCGAAAGCATGCTTAGTCATCGCCTCAATCGGATCATATTTGCGTGTGATGCTAAGGAACTAATTGGAGCAGTTCTTCAGCCATTTGAATGGCCAGCTTTTAAAGGTTTTGGTCATGAACTTTTGATATCTTTAAATAGCTTTGTCGATTGGGATTTGATCTTTGAAAATGGGAATGGTAATCGAAGTGTTTTTCTCATTGCTCGGAGCGTAACTATGGAAGGTCGTCAGCAATATTATGTTGCTTCGGGACCTCCTGGTTGGCTTGTACCGGTTTTGGAGTTGGAAAAATCATCAGCTCTGCATTGATCAGACTTACTTTGATTTCTAGTGTAATATATGGTTTTTACTCTGTTTATGTGCTCTGTTTTGTTCTGTTATTTTCGGTTGCATATGTAGGCTTTCTTTGGTCTATTTTGTTTAGGTGAACCTGGTTATGGGCCTGTTTCAATATATTTTCAGATGTTTAAAAAAAAGAAGAAGATGATAAACTCTAAGAAGAAGCAGAGACTTCGCGTCCATAAACACTTAATGGCCATGTTTCTCTCCCTCCCTCAAGCTACGTGCTCTCTTCTCCCTTTCTCTCTCGCTCTCGCTCAATCTCCCATCTTCTCTCTCCTTACCATTTCCTCTTTCATGGTTTGGGTTCGTCGTCGATTTCCACAAATTTCTTCATTTCCCTTTCTTCTTCCTCCATGGACTCTGTTGTTCTCGAAGACGATGAGCGGGAGGCGTTAGCATCACTCGCCCCTCCTCGTCCGCCGCCGTGTAAAACACATTCCTACGTTGAGCAATACGAGGTGAAGCCCCACCACCCGATCCGCAAATACAGCCTCGACGAGGCTTCCGATGCCGTTTATTTCGATTCCTCCGACGGCGAGTTCTCCGCCGAAGGAGTAGTCATCGTCGATGGAAGAACCAGTAGCGACAGAGGCAACGGAGAGGATTACGGATTTGTTACGCCTCCGTCGAAGCCACCAGCATCTCAGCACGAGGACGATTTCGAGTTCCTTCCGGAATTCATCGGCGCAGGAGGCGGCGTCGACGTTTTCAAGGTGCCATTGCGCGCGGCGGTGAACCCCGGACGGCCACCTTGTCTTGAGATCCGGCCGCATCCGTTGAGAGAGACCCAGACGGGAAAATTTCTAAGGAACATTGCTTGTACGGAAAGTCAGCTTTGGGCGGGACAGGAGAACGGCGTGAGGTTCTGGAACTTAGAGGACGCCTACGACGCCGGTTGCGGAATCGGCGGGCAGGCACGGCGAGGGGATGAGGATACGGCCCCGTTTCATGAATCTGTAACCATCTCGCCTACCTTATGTTTGATGATTGACCATGGCAATAGGCTTGTGTGGAGCGGCCACAAAGATGGCAAGATTAGGGCTTGGAAAATGGATCAGCCGATTGCTGATGATTCAAAGCCTTTTAAGGAACGACTCTCATGGCAAGCTCATCGTGGTCCTGTCAATTACATTGTCATTAGCTCATACGGTTTGTCTTCTTTGCTTCTGAGGGTTAATCTACTTCTTGATGGTTTGTGTAATAACAGATGCGTATATGTTTTAATCTTGTTTTTGGTTTCGTCTTGAATTTGATGAGTGTAGGTGATATGTGGTCATGTTCTGAAGGCGGTTTGATAAAAGTATGGACTTTAGATTCTTTAGAGAAGTCTCTTGTGCTTAAACCGGAGGAGAAGCATATGGCTGCATTGTTAGTGGAGAGGTCTGGCATTGACCTGAGGAGCCAAGTTACTGTCAATGGGACATGCAGCATTTCTTCGTCTGATGTCAAGTTTCTGTTAGTTGATACAGTGAGAGCAAAAGTGTGGGCTGTGCAGCACCTCTTATTCTCAATTTGGTAGGCTTTTTTTTCTCCTTAGTATTCAATAAGAATGTTTGGAACTTTTTTCTGTTATGGTTCTATTTTGATCAATCAAGAGAGATCTATCCGTGCAGGGATGCTCAGAATAAAGAACTTGTCAAAGTTTTTAATATTGATGGGCAAGTTGAAAACCGTGTGGACATGGCACAGGCGCAAGGTCAACAAGTTGAAGAAACGAAAGTGAAGTTCTTCTCCACATCAAAAAAGGAAAAACCACAGGGCTTTCTGCAAAGGTCGCGTCATGCCATAATGGGAGCTGCAGGAGCTGTTCGTCGAGCTGCCACTAGAAGTACAGGAGCTTTTGCTGAAGATCCTAGGAAAATAGAAGCTATTGTGATAGCAGCAGATGGATCTATTTGGACTGGAAGCATGAATGGCGTAATTGCTCAGTGGGACGGAAATGGTAACCGCGTGCGGGAGGTGAATCATCATCAGCAGGCAGTTCTGTGCTTTTGCATTTTTGGTGATCGTATGTATGTGGGTTATGCAAGTGGTTACATCCAGGTCTTGGATCTTGGTGGAAAGCTAGTTGCAAGCTGGGTTTCACATAATGAACCTGTGATTAAGTTAGCAGCAGGTGGTGGTTTCATTTTCAGCTTAGCCACTCATGGTGGTGTGAGAGGATGGTATGTGACATCTCCAGGACCTCTAGACGGCATAATCCGAACGGAGTTGTCTCAAAAGGGAATTTCATATGCCCGGCAAGACAGTGTTAAAATCTTGATCGGTACCTGGAATGTTGGTGAAGGACGGGCTTCACGTGGAGCGCTTATGTCTTGGCTAGGTTCTGCTGTTTCAGATGTTGGCATTGTCGCTGTTGGGTTGCAAGAGGTGGATATGGGAGCAGGTTTCCTTGCCATGTCGACTGCTAAAGAAACGGTAACTCCTTATTACTCATGACTGATTCTGCTTCAAATACTGAAAAAGGTTGAACAATGAGGCTCTCCTAGGATGATCTTTACTTGTCTGCATTCATTTTTATTCTGAAAATGAGGCTCTCGAACACTTGTGAAACTAGTAGATTTTAAATATTTATATATTTGAGTCTAACATTGCTTTCAGTTTAAAGATTCATGTAGATTGATTATGAACCCTGTTGGTTGATCAGTCATTGCCTCCACATTCAAATGTCAACAGAAATAGTATTTTTTCAAGAGATCTCTCCAGTCCTTGACCAGATTTATGAACCCTTTAACCCAGGAGGCAAAACTGATCCACAGCTGCCTAGAATACTGTTTATTTGGAAATGTTGCCTTCGGATTCATATCCTTAGTACCAGAATTATGCTGTTGTACTGATATTTGGATTCTGATGTAGGTAGGGGTTGAGGGAAGTGCTGTGGGTCAATGGTGGCTTGATGCAATTGGAAGTGCTGTAGACGAGAGAAATACTTTTGAACGTATGGGTTCAAGGCAGTTGGCTGGACTGCTAATATCTCTTTGGTAGGCGACAGATTCATATGCCAGACATGTTCCCTTTTTGTGTTTCTCCATTGGTTGCAGGTGTACCCGGCGACAGTCATTTACTTTCTGTACATAGCAATTGACGTTTTTTGCCTGTCTTAAGAGTGTAAAGTTAAAACTCATATTTCTAGGTTAACCATGCTTTGTCACCTCATGTTTTGTAACTTTCTGCTTAGGGTGAGGAGGGATATTAGAACACACGTTGGAGATCTTGATGTTGCAGCAGTTCCATGTGGCTTCGGCCGTGCCATTGGCAACAAGGTCCGTCTTTACAACTATCTCTCACTTGGCTCTGTATAATACAAAACCAATTAACCTGATGTATGATCCAGCAATCAATGATAATTACTTTTGACGGCTAACCTCAGACGTGGATGAGTCATTTGTCGGTCTTATTGCTCACACATTAATGTTCATACACTGTCAAAAACAGGGAGGTGTGGGTTTGAGAATCAGAGTTTATGATCGTATTATGTGCTTTGTGAACTGTCACTTAGCTGCTCACTTGGAGGCAGTTGCTCGGAGAAACGCGGATTTCAATCACATATATCGGTCAATGGTCTTCTCCAAAGGGCAAAGTTTATATACTGTTGCAGCTGGTATAGTGCCGTACCTGTTTTTGTCTTGCTCACTTGGCTTCTCCATGTACTTATTTTGGCTGCTTTATTCTTCTGGCTTGCCATGGGCTCTCTGTCTTGCAGCTGGTGCTTCAACATCTTCTCAAGCGCTCAAGAATAACACGGTATGAACTTAACATATTTACATTTTTTGGTTTGCAATCTTGGCCTTGAGCTTTCTGTGGTCTGTCCCTCCTAATATTATTGTTCCTTTTTCTTTGTTTCTCAGAATGCAATCATCTGCACTGAAGAAGAGAAGTCTGATTTAGCAGCAGCAGATTTGGTTGCTTTTTTCGGTGACTTCAATTATAGGTTGTTTGGTATAACCTACGATGAAGCGAGGGACTTCATTTCACACCGATCTTTTGATTGGCTCAGAGAGAAAGACCAACTAAGGGCAGAGATGAATGCAGGAAAAGTGTTCCAAGGAATGCGTGAGGCGTTAATCACCTTCCCGCCAACTTACAAATTTGAAAAGAATAAGCCAGGCCTTGGAGGTAAACATTAGATTTGATATATACTCTGCAAATTTCTCCTCTAAATCTCTCAATAACGAAACAAAGCGGATGATTTGGACTTAGTAATTAAATTTCTACGCTGCTCCATCCTCCAGGGTATGATTCAGGGGAGAAAAAGCGGATACCCGCGTGGTGTGACAGAGTTATATACAGAGACACCCAATCTAGCCCATTTTCTGAGTGCAATTTGCAGTGCCCTGTAGTTTCTTCGACTGTAATGTAATGTTCCAGCTCAAGATCTCATTATCTTCTCTCTTTCCTTTCACCTTTCATTTTTTCCCACACCACCCTATGCGTTCTGTTTACAGGTACGAAGCTTGCATGGATGTGACTGAGAGTGATCACAAGCCCGTGCGCTGCAAACTTCATGCTAACATAGCTCACACTGATAAATCTGTGAGAAGGCAAGAGCTGGGGAAAATAATAAAGTCCAATGAGAAACTCAAATCCATGTTTGAGGAACTCAAATCGGTTCCAGAAACAACAGTGAGCACCAATAATATTCTTCTTCAGTGTCAAGACACATTCATCTTTACGATCGGAAACACATCACCCTCGAGTAGAGCCATCTTCAACATCGTCTGTAAGGGTCAGACTATGGTTAGAGATGCCGGAGAGGAACCCGAAAATCATTCTAGAGGCACTTTTGGTCTCCCTCGCTGGCTCGAGGTTATTATTCTCCTCTTTTATGCCAATCCGTCACTGTTTTTTGCCATTTTTCATCACAAGATTTACTAATTGAAAAGGAAAACCTTTTCTAGGTTTCTCCAGGAGCTGGGATGATAAAACCAGATGCTTCAGTGCAGGTGAAGGTTCAGCACGAAGACTTTCGCACCTCAGAGGAGTCCAGCGATGGCTTCCTACAAAACTCATTCTCCGAAGACACTTGTGACAAGGAAGTCACCCTTATTATCAATGTCCAAGGAAGCTGCTCGACTAGAACAACAAGCCACTTTATCAAAGTCCGCCTCTGCTTCTCGGCAGCTAAATCACTTAGTGTGACTCATTCAAAAACCACCAGCATGACAAAGAGTCTAGAGGGTTGCAATCGTTACCAGGCGGAAGCTACCCGTGGTGGAAGCACCAGGCACAGAAATAATGACAACAATAGGCGGGGTTGATGAAGTGACAGCTATAGCTAGATCTTAGGCCAAGGTGTTGGAGCAGAAAAACTGTGAAGTCATTAAAAGAAAATTGCATCCAGTCTCAGTAGGAGATGAACTAAGATGCATCAGGCTATATAGTTTCTTCGTTTTCATTCTTTGATTCATCAGAAAAAGTGTAGAGATTTCTTTGATACTTGGCCTCGGAACAGATCTGTTTGTTATTCTACTGGAGAAACTCAAAAAACAATATCCAATTGACAGGTACAAAGTACAAGTATATATTTAAATGTTGGTTAATTCTTGTTGTCCAAATTCTCAACAAATTGGTGATGTTCTTCAGAGTGCATACATTCTCTTGTTGTATTCACCATTTAGAATATCCGACTCGGAAGGCATACCATACATCGAGAAAGACTGAGACTTGCTTCTTTCTTTCCTTATGCTCCTCAATTTAGACTCCTCCATCCTATGCATGACCACGCAGTAACACATTGCACCAATCGTGGTTAACATGATCGCGCCGCCAATAACAGTCGCATACACAGCCAACCACATCTCTTCTTTGCCCACAACAATATAAGAAAGAGAGACAAAGGCTATGGATATGAACAAACAAGCACACCACATAAGCTTGTTGATCACAAATACTAGTTTCTTCTTCGCCTTCTCTTCAATCACAACAACTGAAGTTTGCACCACCACAACAGCTAAAGATATAAACAGTGCTAAACTGTCAAAGACGAAGAAGACCAGAAACGGTGCTCTGTCTGCTATATGAGCTTGTCCTAACAATGCTCCCTTCGATGGATCCTCTTCATATTGACCGGGGATGGTGAAGATTGCTGCGAAAGCCACCGTGGCAATAAGTACAGCCACGACAGTTGCCGAGTTTATAGCGTTATTTAGACCGCTAATGTGCAGCTTCTTGAGTCTCTTTGCTATCCTCTGGACTCTCACACCGGTTTGTCGTGATTGCTGAAGCTGAGAATGTACTTCGTGTTTGATGTCGCTGACCGTTTGCTTCAGTTGCTTAGCCGGGTTTTGTGGCTTCCCGAGATCTTTAGCTGTAGCAGCTCCTGCTTCCTTCAGAACTGACACAAGCTCAGCATTTCCTATCTTCTCAGCTATATCAAGTGGTGTGTCTCCAGCTTTATTTATTGGGTTGAGGTTAATGCTTTCAAAAGATACCAAACACCGCACTATCTGCAAAGAAGTAATTTAAACAGTTAATATGAGAACCAATATTGACTGGGAAACTCGATAGAAGGATCATTCCAGAATGAGGAATTCCTTTTATTACACTTTCCTAAAACCAAGTTTGGATAACTAAGAAAAGAAAGTGAAGAGCACTACGTTAATACGGCCCTTGTTTGTAGCAGTGTGCAACGGTGTATTTCCTTTATTATCCTCAACGCTCAAAACCTCAAGATCAGGTCTCACCAACTCAACAACAATCCCATCATTTTGACCTTTCACAGCCATATGAAGAGCTGTTTGCCCCTTTTTATCGGTTCTAAACCCAATGCTTGGATCATTACCAATTAAAGATTTAACAACTTCCACATGACCCATCCTTGCTGCAGAGTGAAGCGCAGTTTTACCGTTGTTCTTAGCAATCTTAGCCAAATTAGAGTCTGTCTCTAGAAGAAGATTCACCGCATCAATGTGTCCTTGTGTTGCAGCCGTGTGTAAAGCAGTTGTACACAATAAATCTGTTGTCATTGCCGAGTTTGGGAATGTCTCCAACAGTCTCTTCAACACCTCTGCAAAAGAAGAAAAGTCAAGTAAGAGAACATTCTATAGATGGTGTCTATGAAAAGCTTTTCTTTTACCAAGATGGCCTTGTTTTGCTGCGACATGGAATGGATCAAACCCGTTTCTAGCAGCTATGGAAGCAGTTTCAAGATCCATATGCTTAAGCATCTCCTCAACAACAATTGAATGTCCATTCTCTGCTGCAGTATACAGAGGAGTCTCTCCTTCAAGATTCTGCTTTGAAAACAACTCTTTCAGCTCGCAGCCATCGCAACAACCTCGAATGAGTTCTCTAACTTTGCTCAGATTCCCAGTTCGAGCAGCGATATGAAGAGGCGAATCTCCTCTTTTACCTGGTGAGTCATTCTTCTTCCTCCTTTCACCTATGAAACTCAATTGCCTCTCCATCACCGCACGGAAGCTTCTCTGCTTCTCTAAGAACCCGCCGCCTCGGAGACTCTTCTGCCTTTCCATTGATGCTTTACCAAAACTTGGTAGCTTCTCCAGGACTCTACGTTTGTAATTATTCTCTACGGTCACACCTCGAAAACTCTGTTGCTTCTCCATTGATCTCCCGAGTCTGCTTGGCTGGTGATTCTCCACATCCACGCCTTGGAAACTCACTTGTTTCTCTAAAGCTCTCGCCTTTCTTGGTTGATTCTTCATGGGTTTTGTCTGATCCTCTAGTGTTTGATCTATTACACCATTAAAGTTCTGTTGCTTCTCTCCCACCGGACTGTTCTGCTTCTCCTCCATTATAATTGTCATCTTATATTACTACAACAAAATTTTCGTCGATATCAAACAAATTAACCTAAACCCAGATCTCACAAGAACCCTAACCCAGTTACAGACAAATCTTGAGAACACAGTTCCTGCCCAAATCTAGAGAAAACATGTTTTTTTTTCTAGATCACCTCGAAGAACACATGTCAGCGAGAAAGAAAAAAAAAGACGAACTTTACTGGAAACGAATTGGAGAGTAGACACCGAGCTGTGAGGAAACTTGGGATTGATTAAGATCGGGAAAAAAATCAGATTGAAGCTGATTTTGATTTGGTTACCTCCACAACACCAAGAAAAACATTCGCGAAACCTGAGAAATCCAAAAAGCTCGAATTCAAAGGGGCTTGCTTTTACAAAAGCTTTAGCCTTTTTGAGCTCTGAGAGAGAGAGAGAGAGAAAAGGAGAAGAAGAAGAACCAGTTGAAGGTAAAAGCCACAACTCACACTTTAACTTTCACCTCACTCTTTTTTTTTTATCAACTCTTTTTGTTGATCAAAAAAAAAAAACTGTCACCTCACTCTTAAATGGATAAAGTTGTTTCTCTTTTCGGCAGTACAACTTTATTTTTCACTGTATTAATATTTTTTATAAGGTGTGTTAACAGTCATCTTATCTCTCTAACCGAGCTTCATTTTCCACTTTTTGCTTCATTTTGAAGAAAAATTTACTC
>OVAN01006962.1:0-20394 GCA_900406275.1 Anastatica hierochuntica | reverse complement strand
TTGAGGCCATGGATCATCTCGTGTGCTATCAGAATGTTATCCGAAATAAGCTTTCCCGATACAAAAGCACCTTAAGTCGGAGACACTAACTGCGGAAAGAATCTCTTCAATCTAGTAAATAAAACTTTAGACACCACTTTATATATTGTCGAGCAAAGGCTTCTGGGGCGAAGATCTGTCATAGCCTTCGGATTGGGTTTCTTGGGCAGCAAGCATAATTGTGTAAAATTCCAATCCGAAGGCATAACACCCGACCTAAAGAACTCTTTCACTTCCTTACACATTTGTGATCCAATTATCCCCCAATATTTTTGAAAAAGAACCCCGACATTCCATCCGCTCCTAGTGTACTATCACTCTTAATCGATTTCGCGGCCTTACGAATCTCGTTATCCGACACAACTCTCACCAGAACCTCATTCATATGTCTCGTTACCTTGGTTGGAAATCCTTGTAGTAGATCATCAGCAATAAACGGACTTGAAGTGTGGAAAAGTTTGGAGAAATAACGGACTGCTACAACTCCTTTCTCATGCCCTGCATATCTCTCATTCCCATCCTCATCCATCAACGATTGTATGGTATTACGCATACGTCTCGATTTCACCTTACCATGGAAGAAACTTGTGTTTTTGTCCCCCTCTTTGAGCCAAGCAACTTTACTTTTATTCTTCCAGTACACCTCTTCCTCTCGTGTAGCTTGTTCTAGCTCACGTCTCATCTGTGCTAGTGCATGTAAGTCAGGAGCATTCTTACTAGATTCAGCATCAATATCCGTTGAAAGATTGCGGATTATCACCTTAGAATTCATAACAGTACCTCTTTTCCACTTGGCCTGCTCCTTTCGCACATCACTAATACGATCCGAGACTCTCCTCTGTTCACACGGAACCTTCATCCAGCCACGACGTACTACATCAAACGTCTCCACTCTCTTACCCTATCTTTTGTCAAAAATAAATCTCCCTTGTCGGGTCGACCTCGTACCCTGCACACACAAGATAATGGGGCGATGATCGGATCCTCAACATTTTAGGTACTCAAGCTTTGTTTGGGGGAACAACCGGAACCATTCTGCATTACCAAAGGCTCGATCTAGTCTGCACTGAACCCATACTTTTTCTTTGAGCCCATTCAACTTAGTAATTTCCCTCACACCAGCCCAAGAAAACCAATTTCCAGTATGCGATACTTCTTTGAGTCGACATTCATTCACCAAAGCTCTAAAGTCGTGGAATGATGATCCATTTCTGATTGCACCACCTTTCTTTTCTGCATTACTCATTAATTCGTTGAAATCCCCTATCAAAAACCACGCCTCCTCCCTACTCTCGCCAATCTCTGCAATCTTATCCCACACAATTCGTCTTCTTTGTCTGTTAGGATCACCATAGACGAAAGTGGCAAAATACTTCACCACGCCAATCTCCACTCTAACATCAATAATCCTGTCAGTCGAAAACAATACTTCAACATCATAATTACTTCTCCAAAAAAGCGCTAATCCTCCACTAAGGCCAATCAGGTTTACCAGAAACTTGTGATCGAAACCCAACGATCTTTGTAGCTTACTTACGTGATCACTAGAGTTTTTAGTCTCTAGGAGAAACAAGAAATCCGAGAAATGTTCACGACCCATTTCTTCAAGGCGTCGAACTGTCAAGTCGCTTCTCATCCCTTGACAGTTCCAACTTAGAGTTATCATTCAGGTGAACCATCAAATCATCATCTTGTTTTGAGCATTTCGACGACACTTCCCTTTCCTCATTGGCTTTCCTTTTCAAAGGCAGCTCCATATCTCCATTTATAATTACCTTCTCCCCTGGGACTCTTCCTCCATTAGCATGCAATGATTGTTTATTCTTTTGGGTCCAGGAAGAGCTTTTCATGTGTCTGTTTGTATCACGACCACGAGAATTTGATGCACTATTGGCTATACCAACAGAAAAAACTGGTTGATCCTCTCGAGCTTCTGCAATAAGTCTTGCATCCTCAACATTCCTCTGTTTTTGACATGTCGCTATTAATCCCAACGTGTTAGTCACGTAACCCACTCCTTCTCCAGCATTTCTCATCTGAGTTTCTCCAATCCATTCGTGGCGAGAGGGCAACATACCTTGCTCATTATCTCCATAGGTCTCGTCTCTTCTGCAATATGGTGTCAAACACATTCTCATTTCTGCAGATCTCAATTGTATATCCTGTCGAGGCGAGTGTTGAACTAGGTTTGAGCTCCTCTGTTCTTCCACACCTCTAAAATCAAAAACACTACTTTTGTTTTTGTTCAAAACCTTGTTGACCACAGGGGGATCTTCTAATCTCAGACATGAGTTTTGCGCCACAGGGTCTCTTGATAGTTCATCTAACACTTTTTTCATCTTCAGCTCTCGTAGTCTCCTTTCCTCCGGATCTACGCAGTTCATATAAATCTGCATTTGTTCAAAAACCTCTGGAGCTACCAAATTTGGCTGAGGATAAAATCTTGGTGGGACTACAGGAGCCATTAAAGGCATTAGCCTTTCCGATAAATCTGTATGGTGTTGTCTCGTGTATGCTGGCACAACTTTCAGAGAACTCTGTTTTTGACCCAAAGCACTACCATTCCCTTGTGTGCTCGGCAACAATGGGCACTTTTGTTTCTCGTGTGTGAGTCTCATGCAATGAAAACATTTTTTCCTAACTCTCTCGTATTCAATCTCCACTTGAGCGGAACCTCCAGCCGGCAAGTTCATCATTTTAATCTCTCTTAAAGGTTGATCCAGGTCAACTATCAACAGAGCTCGGACATAAGAAGATAAATGCTCCTTTCCCTCCTCAAATTCAATGTCTTGAACCTGTCCAATGGCTCCCGCAATTCTCCTTATTGTCTTCAACGTTAGATGGTTGACTGGGATTATGCGGATGCGAATCAAAATGGAGGCCCTTCGGAGGAAGGTTGGTGAAGGATTCTCGATCCACCTATCCAAAACCATACCCCAATCGTCGAAAGTCCAAAAGCCATGTTTCATTAATGATTGTATATCGGATTCGAGATCAAAGAATAATTGAAAGTTGTCTTTTGCTAAAGCCACACCCCTGACTCTTTCGTAAACCTTCCAGATATTAGGCATGATACGTAGCATTCTGCTCATATTCTGAAGATCTTGATTCAGAAAACGTCCTATTAAGCTTTTAACATTCCTCGTAGCTGAACTAAAACCCTCTTCTTCTGGTATATCTATCGGCAAATCTTCCTCCAATGACGTAGCTTCCAGAGCTTGATGTAAAACCTTGTCCATTAGTAATAAGAAAAGACCGACTACACCAATCCAATGCTCACAAACCCTCTTATAGCCTTGTTCCTCGATAACTTCTTGCGCAAATCTGGACGAAGAAGAACACAGGAAACTTAGATGTCTTTCACGGTGTCTGTGACTTCTTCGGTAAAGGAAAGATATGATGATTTGGTATACTGATATATGTAATTGGACAATAGAAATGGAATTAAACGGATCTTGCACCAAAGGGTTATGGACATTTTCCATAAAAACAACGTAGCTGCCAAGGAAAGTTTCCTTACGGAAAGGGCCCTTATTCTGACCAAGAGACTCAAATACTCTGGTAGAAAGGGAAAGGACTAAGCACATTTTTCTATACTAATTGTTATTTTGGAGTAAAGTAAATCAAGCTCGATAACGGTTCTGTCGGGTTTTCTGATTTAGGTTTGCTTCCAAATCTGACGATTTGGCTGAGTAATTTGAGAGTTCTAAACTTTACGTTTCTTTCCATATGTATTATGCTCTTAAAATATTTACCATCATTCATCAGATTTTACAGAAAAGAAAAGATAAAATGGATTTTTTTTCTTCATCCACAATCCAAGAAAATGGCTTTTTCTTGCGTCACAATAAATGTGTTTTTTGGTTTTTCCTCTCTTCCATCAACCACCCCTTTGTCTTCATCTCTCTCCCCCGCATTGAAGCTACTCAGCTTAGATCAAAACCCGCCTCTGCGCTTATGGCGTACATCAGTTTGGTCTCTAATTGCTCTTTACTGCAATTATTGACAGAGATGTTTAAGTTGCGTTCTTGAATTATAGCATCATCCGATGAGGAATACCAATGAGTTGATATCTTATAAGAGGACAAACCTTTGATAAGGTGGAAGCTTAAGAAGGTTCATACAAGTGGCTGATGTCGGCAGTCTATCAACTGTTTCACTACTCGCGCTACCGGCAGTCCTGAAACATATTCCGAAAAACGACGATGGACCTTTTATTGTTGTGCTACCGCCCAAAGCACATCAAAAATCAAAACGATTTTGAGTCTGTATAGGTTATACCTTTGTATACAGAATGCAGGTTCCAAGTATTTGAAACCGAGCAATGGTCCTCTTGAACAGCCCGTCACAAATCTGGAGTTAAAGATGATATATGTTAGTTACCTCTTGGTTCAGTTGAAGAAAACAAAGACTCCAATGACAATTTGGTAAACAGACTGTACTAATGGGGCACTTGTCTTACTTTAAGAACTTCTTCTGGTTTTCAGTTGAGAAGCCTTTCATAACTTCCCAAAACATATCAATCACATAATGTCCCTGTCAACAACACAGGGATGTTGTCATATAACAATGTTCTAAATACAAAATAGCATTTTGGCTAACGGCAAAGAAAAGCTCACATCGTGGTAGCCTCCAGCATAATTAGAGTTGTTTCGCAAGTCGTCAATATCCAAACTATCAACTGAACCAGATATGAGAACCTACAACCAAATCCCACAATGGTGGACACACAAGACCATTAGGCAGTGAGCATAGCTATCTAATGGAGACCCTATCCTTTCATGCTCCTAGAGGAAATAACTAACAAAGCAAGCATAATAACAAATTTTAAGCATAATTATCCATTGCTACCTGAAGCTCATGTTCATTGAACATGTCGATCCATTCTTTCGGAATGAGTTGCTGAAATCCCCTCAGGAAATGAGAACTCTGCTGGCGTATCTGCAACCAAAGAATTGGATGGTACAAAAATTTGTTGATTGTACAGGGTGATTGTAAGTATGCTAAGAGAAATCAGAAGTGATTCCCGCATACCTGAAAATTCAATCGATGATTGGAAACCAGATGAATGAAGGTTATAACATTTTCATTCGTAACTCGCATGTCTTTGCCCCCTGGAAGTAGCTCTTCCTCTGTCCTCTCTCCATACTCATTATTCAAAATAACAAAGTAAAGCTCCAAATCCGAGATATTACCCTTATAACGCTGCAAGTATCATAATGTAATTGTATTACATAAACGAGGATAAAGTTCAAATGAACAGCCAAAAAACTCCCAGAAATACGAACAGATTTCAGAATTCCAGCACATCTATGTTAATAGCTATATTTCGGTTCCACAAAGCAACAGAAGATAGAATTCGAGCAAAACTCACCTTCAGAAATATAAGATGCCTATACAACTCAGGATCCAGAGACGGCAAATCGTTCAAATAGTTGTACCTGGCCAACCGAAAAATAAGTTTTACGACATGTTCACAAGGTCTATGTGGGCTTAATAAAGAATCGAAACGACAAGAAGTTGAAGGTTGAAATAAAAGTTACAGTACTTTTGTTTCAATTTGCTGAGGAAAAACGTTGCAAATGGTATATCAACTAGAATCCCTTCAAACATAGCCTGCAAAAAGATAACGGGAAAAAACGAGTTTTATCATAAACAAAATAAAATTATTTCTCTGAAAACGTCAGGACCATTTTTACCCCTACTTTTTATATTTGAATGAAAAAAATGGCACGAGCAACCACTAAAAGAAAGATCGATAACTATAGGACTTTCGCATCAAGGTCACCAATCAAATACCGTACCTTAGCAAGAAGACTGCCGAGAAAGTGAAAGAACTGAAGATGCTGTTCATGTATCATTCCTGATCCAGGATTAGGATAAAGCATATGATCAGACGTCTCCTGAAAGAGCATGTACAAGATTCAGAAAAAAGACAGACTGTATGCAAACATGATGGAGTATGGTAGATTATAAATCCACGAAAACTTGGGTGAGTAAAAGTAGGCATACGACCTTAAACAACCCATATTGCACATCAAAGGCCGCTCGGGTGATTTTCTCCATGAAGTCTTTGAAAATGCCACCACCGTCAATCCCAGCCTCCTCGACTCCGAGTTCGTTGACAAATGTCACGCGAATCTACAGCCAGTAATTATTTGCATTCTAAGTATTGCAAGAGTCAGAGACAGGACAGAATATATGCATCTGTTGCAATTGCGAACAAGCAACTGCTCGAAGACACATACTGTATTAGGCAAGACAGAGAACTTACCGATCCCCGTAGATCATCCTCGGACAATGCACTCATTTGATTGTAAGCATCCTCCAAGATGTGATCTCTTCGTATTCTGAACCGATTTCGAGCAAAAACGCCTTGAGATCCATGATTCTGCCTCGCCGTTGCTAGTTGTGTCTACAAATGATGTCCAGGAAGTAAATGGAGCCGCAGCAAAGTAATAAGTGAACAAGTACATACAATTTTTCTCCCATTGACCCAGATTAGAGTACTCATGCAAGTATATGTTTGGCACTCCTAGGTTCTTCAAAACAAACAAATGACAAACATTCACCAGATACCATCCTACAGCCACTCACTGTGAATATTTTGACTCTGCTTGTAAATGGGATTAGGAAAGGAGCTTGCATCAGTATGTAGTTGGCTCTTGTGCCTTCTATTGTGGCCTGGAGAAAGAACAATAATATAAGCAACGACAGGTCCAACTAAGAGAAATCATTCAAAATGATAGATAAAGAAACTTTCATAGAGTATGGCATGTCACAAACATCTAACGAAACTAGAGTCCAGTTGTCACCTGAGAGATGAAATATTCATCGACTGTATCAGCTTGGAAGTCACTCGAGGACGTGAATTGTTGTCGGTTGTTCCAATCTTGCAACTGTGGGAAGATTTCATCAACAGAGAGAATGAAATGAACAATTATCTTTGCCAACGCATACTGACTTACAGTAAAAATAACCATATTCGGTCAAGGAGTATTGACTTCTTTGCAGCACATACCTGCGAAAGTAACTCAGAGACTACAACCCCAACCCTGTTGTAAATCAACTTAACAGGGTTCTTCTTCGAGCGATCGTTGGAGACAGATTTCCCAGAGTTAGGTTGCGTAAGGGGATTCACCCATAGTAACTGCCATAAAGCCTGGAATAAAGGAGCATACTGGAAAATTAAAAGCACGGCAGAATAGATGCTATTTTGGTGACCCAATAGAAACAATTGTATAAGATTAGCAGAAAAGTTGACCAACCACTGCCACAACGAAACCATATGAAAACACAAAGCCAATCTAGCCTATTAGTTTTCGTGTTACAGATAGCCATCTAAGGCCCCAGCTAATCACATCTATATATTTTATGCAGCATGTTTAAATTTTATGTAAGTATCTTCAATTATGTCTCCTAAAACTCTTCATGTCAAAGTTACGACACTGCTGAATGGGATCCATCAAAACACTTGCCTGCTTGAGAATAATGATAAGCAACCTGATATCTTGTAGCGAGAGTGGCTTCTCTCGTTCGTAAAACTCTTCATTGTCGACTATCGTAAGCATATGCCTGATCAGAAACAACAGTGTTAAACCAGCTGAAAGCATTAAACCACCTCAAAACGCTATATTACCAAAGTCATACGGAAGAGTGACTTTCAAGAAATAATACAGATAAATAGATTTAAAATCAAGCAAACCTTACTTAGAAACAGGACAAAAAACAACCAGAGGTAATAGCCAACCCGGAGCATCCCCTGGAAGATAAGCTAGGAGTTTAGGCATGGCTGACCACTTCTGGTTTTTATGGCATCGCTTCATATAATTCCACAACACAGGTACAAGCTCGGTTCTATAAGCCAAAGTTGTCATGATTCGCTCAAGAGGGAGGGTGTTGAATGCTACGTAGAGAAAAGAACTGGCCGTGCCAATAGCTAGTGCTTCTTTATCTTCGTCATATGACTGCGTACCATGCGAAATTTGATGGAACAAAACATTTGTCTGCATGGTTGACAAAAAAAGTAACTTAGATTAAAATCAAAGAATCACTTGATCCAAAGGATAATAGTACTTTATGTGGCTCATATGACATGGTATCGGTACATACTAACTGCAGAAGAAAACTTGAGTCTATAGCATTGGTAATCTGCTGCTCCAAAGTCCTATTCAAGACTAATTCTGCTCCATCGTCGATCAACATATCATCCTCGTCAGAAGCGCCTGAACCATGATAAAAGTGCATGTCTATTTCAGAGTGGGATTAAATTAATGAAGAACTACTGCGAGCAGAACGGACAATAAATTTTAGGATAACAAAACAATGCCATGTGTGAGATAATAAGGCAAGACAAATTGCCATACTCTGTCTGCTTTCTCTTTCTGACGACTTCACAGGAGGAAGTGTCTCCAATAAGAAAGTTGCAACTGATGCAATGTCAATTGCCTGGTCAAAATAAGAACGAAGATTAGAGTTAACAGAACTGGGAGCAGAATGTTTTTTTTAAAAGAATTAAACTGCATTAAGAACCTACCATGTCCAACGAACATTCAGGCTGTGACAACACCACATTTGCAATTTCCAACGTATTACCAAGAAGGCAAGCATAACCAGGGAATTCTGTGCTTGTATCTATTGGGAGAACTTGGGTATCCTTTTGAATACAGAAAGCCATCTGGTGAATATAATGTTGACTTAAACTTGGGTTGGCAAAGACCTAGACCATGAAACTATGCGTTAACCAATATTTAAACAGATGCTGATGGATAAGATAATATTTAGCTCAGAATTAAACATAAACTTGTTAAAGACCAAAAGATATCATTTTAGCTTTAAAACGTGATTTCAGGAACCAACCACTTTCAAGTTTGGGAAGAGCTGCCATATCAAAGGTATTGTAAGTATCATAGATGAGAAGCTCCAAAGTGGATCAACAACAGGGCAGCAACATGGCTCATGACCTATGTGTTGTACTATCAGTATCAATAATCTTTCTAATGAAAGAATTTTGCCGGTCATAGCCTGACCACTTGGACTTTCCTGCAACAAACGAAAATTGGTTCAAAAAGCGAGACTGCTAACCATGGAACATCAGTTCAGAAATGTGCAGTAAATTAGAAGAGCTAGGTGGTGGGGGTAATTATGGGGAACTGTTGGAGAGTACCTTAGCCGTACTGATGATTTCTCGGACCAGTTTGAATATGTTTCTTTTCCGTAGATAACTTACTATTTTGCAAACCCAAGGCAGCTTAGGATCTAGTAACAATGATATGGTCTCCATCAAGATAGCTGTTGAAATGCTAGCTTCTACAGGAGTAACTAAGAGCTGATCCCTTAGAAGGTTTCTGCTAGTCAAATTAGAAGAATGCAAACTGAGTAATAAAAAACAGAATTGAAAAACCCAAGATAAGTTCAGCTAATCACAGTTGATACAAGAAGGGCTACTGCTTGGACATGCTCCAGAAATGAGAGAAGAGGAAAAAAAAAAAGATAACCTGTTCTGATGTATAGCCTCGATACAGGTAAATGCAAGTTTCTTTACTCTAAAATCCACCAAATTTTGCTCAGAAGAATAGTCCAAGCCAGAAAAAAGGCTGTTGATGTCAGCTGTCATATATGATAAGAATTTGTATATCAATAAGCAAGACTCCAGTCATTATTTGAAGGAAACTCGAGAAACAGATTGCTCTTAAATAAAAAAAGATAATAATAATCTAGTGTTTATGTGTGAGGATGTAAACAGGAAAGGGCGAGTTTAACTTGTGGTGAAGGGGACATTCCTCATACAATGTTCTAATTATATTGTTCATAAGATAAACGTATTAAATAAAAGTACAGAAGCCATTTCTAACTGATAAATCAAAATGAAGACTCAGAACATGCTTCCCCTTGCATAAGAGTTAACTAGAAAGTTAAAACACAGAGATCAAACTAATGAATGAATTGACTAAAAGTGTCAACAAAAGAAACATGCATAGCTATTGGAAATACCACTGCTGTGAGCAAAATTTTGCAGTAGACGACAGGTCTCCACAAGTATCACAAAATCTTCTGAGTTTTGTGCCTTGAAAAAAAACAGAAGCTGCCGCAGGAAGCTTGAACCTGGCTCAAAGCAATGCCTGGATGCAGAAGAAAAAAAAGGTATATATATCAAAAAAGGGTCGAGAGGCCAATAAGTAACCAAAGAACGATATCTAGACCCAAATAGCAAAAGTGGTATAGACCAAAAAAAGTACCTATCGACATTCTGGCAATTCTTTCCGTAGGTTTCACAGAAATCACGCCGCACCTTGGAGCGCTCAATGGCCACTGATCTTCTACCTCTATAGAATTTCTGTGGCCAAAGATTCGTCAGCAAATTGTCCATCAAAAGGAGCGTAAAACGGTTGAACAGACTTTTATCTTTATATAAGCCAAACAAATGTGCTTGTCAATATAAGAGAACAAACCACCATGCATTTGCAGCTCCAGCTAGTATTTTGTATTTGCACTGATTAAATCCTAAACCCCACTACCTAAACATACCCGCAGGAGGCTGCATCATGATAAAATTTGTTCCGGAAGCCAAATCTATTGAGGAAAATGGAGATTGTGAAGCAGCAACCAGCAAAGGAAATGTCGGTTCAATCCCTAAATAAACTTCAAAGCTAATAAAAATGGACACTATTCTGCAAAATCAAACCATTTTTAGCAAAACACTACTTAAATTTTGGTTCTACATTGCTCGGAGAATACACACAAAAAAGCCTGTCCCAAAAAAACAAAAAACTTTCTCAAGCCTGTTCCACTTTCGATGAGATGGATGAAAATTTTTACCTGAATTTTGACGGCGGCGGAGTTCTGCTGCTTTTGTAGCAAGCGACGATTCCGCTCCATTCTAGTCTGCTCTAGAAGCTTCCGAGCATCTCTTTCCTTGGTGCTCCGGCCACCTAAATCAACTCGCTTCCGAGTCGATGGATCGCCGGAGAAAAACATGATGTTGAGCTAAACCTAGAATCAACAATACACGATTCACTGACTACCCGACTCGGTGAAGGCGAAGAACCTAGGGATTTGATCGGTGATTTGCCCAGGAACTGGAGTTAACAGAGAGCAGATGAGAAGGATCCTTGAAGGTATACGAATTTGAAGGATTGTTTCGTACAGAGAGAAACGAAAAAGAGAATGAAACGAAACCAAAGCAATTGAAATAGTTTTTCGCAAAGCCGACTTGCTTAACAACAACAACAAAAACTCGCAACGAAGACGGAAGTTTCGTCACTCGTGAGTTCAGTCATACGACGACGTTTAGAGTTCCTTTTTTAAATACGAAAGAAAATGAATTTTATAATACAAAAAGAATAAAATATGTCTTTTGGTTGGTCCATTACTTCAAAAAAATATATGAATTCATCATAAGAAATACTAATTTTTTTTTTGTCATCTGAAATTATATAAACTAAAGGATAGAGTTTGTTGACATACACCAAAGCAGAGACGCAAAACAGAGAAAGAAGGTGAAAACAAACATACAGACACACAGAAAGGATAATACAAAGAAAGCCAAAGATTAAACCTCCAACTCTTGGAAAAAAGAAAAGCAGAGCGAAGTTAAAGGAAAACTCTATTCCTCTCTTCACCAAGAGGAGGCGCCAACCAAGAAAGAGCTTCGAGTGCCACATAGGACCGCCATCTATCTTCAAAGGTTACACTACGAGCAATCAACGAGGCACAACGGATCGCAGGTCCACTCGCACATGTCACCTTCGACTCCAATAGGTTGGACAAAGCAAAATCCAATTTCGCACCATAGCCTTGGAACACCGGCCAATCTGGAGGTCTTGTGAGAACTCCAACCAGCTCCTTAGCATCAATCGCAAACTGCACTCTAACTTGATGGTGGCTACTCATGCAATTAATAGCCCACAGGAAAATCTTGTGTTTAGCATCGACAACATCGCCAATGAAACTAAAATTCCTGCGGCTATGTAATAATACCACACCATTATGATCACTAAGAGTCCATGACCCTCCACATACACTCTTCTTCTTTGACTAAGAGACACTCACATCACACTTGACCTAATTCGGCAATGGAGGTGACCATCGATGGTTACCAGACTGCGAAATAATCTCCTCGTGACCTTGTTGAGCTCCTACACATTCCTGAGCATGAAACCAATCAAGACAATCAGCTCTAATCTGATCAACAACACTCAAACAATCAAACTATGTCCCTTCAAACAAAAGAGCATTCATGTTCTTCCATAAGACCCACAAAACCCATGGGAAGCTCCTCCGAATGTCAAGTGGGTACCGATGGTCCTTGTACACTTCCAAAAGATGATTAAAATGGACAAAGATAGAGGATTGATGGAAGCCATTGGCAGGGGCTGGAAAATTACAAAGAGTTCAGGTGAGTCTAGCCTTAGAACAAGAGAAAAGTATATGATTGACTGTCTCCTGTTCATCTCCACAAATCTGACACCGATTATCAACACGTATCCCTCTGTGATCCAACGCATCCGCAACAGCAAGGGCATCACTAATTGCCTTCCACATAAAAATCTTTATTTTCGGAGCTGTTGAAACCTTCCACAGCTTTTCTTTGATAGGGTTAATAGACGGCAGAGCCTCTACTTCACGAAGAATCTCCTCCTTAGCAATTCAATTAATAAACCAATTTCCAGACCGTACCGAATATGTACCACTCTGGTTGTGCATCCATACCAAAAAATCAGACTTGTTAAGCATTGGTTTAATTCTTAAAATCCGTTGAACATCAGCTAGAAAAAACAGGTCTTCTAATATAGCTCTATCCCATCTGTCAGTGTGAGGATTGATGAGATCACTCACTTTTAAATTCACATCAATGGTGAAAGGCTTGATCATTGGCCGTCGCAGCCCATCATCACACAACCATGCATCAAACCAAACCCGTATAGAAGCTCCATTGTCGACCATCTTGCGTAACCCCTAAGCTAAGAGAACTCGACCATGTAACAAACTTCACCACGCGAAAGACAGTCGCTTACCAATACTCGCAGCCATAAGATTAGTACCAGCGTAATATCGACTCCTCAAGACACGAGCAAAGAGAGAGTCAGACTCAGTTAAAGCACGCCACGCTTGCTTCACTAGCAACGCTTGGTTGAATAATTCAATATCTCTGAAACCCATCCCCCCATTCTTTTTAGGAACACACAAGCGATCCCAACTAATCCAGTGCACACCATGCTTCTCCTCTTTTGTACTCCACCAGAATTGAGATATAGCACTAGTAAGATTATCACAAGAAGATTTAGGTAGACGAAAACAAGACATCGCATATACCGGCATAGATAGGGCCACTGATTTCAGCAAGGTCTCTTTTCCACAAGGAGACAACTTCCTCGAGAACCAACCTGACAAATGTGTTTTCAATTTTTCTTGAATAAAACTCAACATTTGTACCTTTCAGCCACTAAATCATTCAGGTAGCCCCAAGTACGAGCATGTCCCTCCTTCATTATAAATCTTCAGCTTCGCTTGAATTTGAATTCGAAGAGATGGCTCGACATTCGCACCAAAGGTTATCGCATACTTTTGCGGATTGATCATCTGTCCCGTTATACTCTCATACTCAGAAAGAATCGAGAGCAATATCTCGCTCTGATCCTCGGTAGCTTTGCATAGAAGGAGACTATCGTCCGCGAATAAAAGATGGTGAATCACCAGACCCGAATCTGAAAACCGAATGCCCTGCAAAAGCCCTTGTCTCTCAGCCTTCATAAGTAAGTGAATCAAACCTTCGGTACATAAAACAAAGAGAAGTGGAGACAAAGGATCGCCTTGACGCAATCCTCGCTCGGGCTAAAAAGACTCATATTGTTGACCATTGAGCAAAATCGAGTAGTTAACCGAACAAACACAGAATAACACCCATCCGATCCATTGAGAATGAAACCCGAGAGCTGTAAGCACAACTTCTAAATAGCTCCACTCGATCCGATCATAGGATTTAGACATGTCTGTCTTAATTACCATATACTCTTTAGAAATCCGGTCTTGAGTCCTCAAACTATGTATCATTTCGTGCACAATAATGATGTTGTCCGATATCAAACGCAGTTCAACAAAAGCCGATTGTGTAGGAGACACAATGGCAAACAGAAGAGGCTTTAGACGAGCCACAAGAACCTTGGAAACAATTTTATAAAGAACGGAACAAAGGCTAATGGGACGAAGATCATTCATCACTTCCAAGACTTCCTTCTTAGGAATGAGACAAATCAATGTTTGACTCCAATCCGAAGGGAATAGACCAGAGACGAAGAAAAGTCTGACCTCCTCAGTTACTTTATCGCCTATGACATCCCAATATCGCTGGAAAATCCAACCATTCATGCCGTCAAAGCCTGGCGCACTAGAGGGATTGATCGAGAAAACTGCTTTGCGAATCTCTTCTTTAGTAACCGGAGATATAAGCTGAGCATTCAATTGAGCCGTAACTCTTCCTTGAAATCCTTGAAAGAAATTAGTACTACCACCAGGCCGTGAAGAAGAAAAGATTTTCTGAAAATATGTGGTAGCAACAACAGCTTTCGCAACTTCAGAAGTGTGTACAACACCACCCTCATCTCGTAGTTTATCAATTCGTTTACGAGATCTATCCGCTTTCACTGAAGCTTGGAAGAACTTAGTATTTTTATCACCGTCTTTAAGCCAACCTTGACGACTTCTCTGCTTCCAATACAACTCCTCCTTACGATAGGCCACAACAAGTTCTCTCTTCAAATCAGCTAAGTGCTCGTAACAAGGAGAGCATGACGTGAGCTCTACCTCAATTCCAGCTTTAAGTTGAAGAATACGAGTCTGTGAATTAGCATTGCTCTTCTTCTTCCATTGGCTTGAATTCTTCCTGCAATCACGGATTCTGCAAAGAACATCCTTATTTGCCCGAGCCTTACTTGAGTTCCAAGCAGAACAGATTGCTTCCCTTACACCCTGCTGGTCTATCCACCGTTGATCAAACCTGAACTGACCTTGGCGTGGTCTGGTTTCGTCAAATAGATTCAATAAGACGGGCCTATGATCAGACCCTGTTGGGTCTAAAAAGACCTGGTTCGCTTTCGGAAAAAGAGAGAAGCTCAACGTGTTTCCAAAAGCACGGTCCAATTTACATTGAACCCAATGGTTATGACGTTTTCCGGCCCAAGTAAAACCATTACCAGTACTCGGAAACTCATTCATCCCACATATTTTAAGCATATCGGCAAACTGTTTGAAGGAACCATCACTTCTCTTGGGACCGCCAAGCTTCTCACCGTTATATAAGATCTCGTTAAAATCTCCAATAAGACACCAACACTCTTTTCGATTCACACCAGTTCGAATTAAAAGCTCCTAGACAAAGTGTCGAGAGTTAACATCAGGAGCACCGTAAATACACGACAATAAAAAAAGAGAGAGACACAAACTGTACATGAACATCGATAACATTACTATTTACAAACTTGAAATCCAGTCCAACACTGTCTTTTCAAAACACCGCCAAACCGCCACTAAGACTGTTCGGTTCCACCGTGAAAACTCTATCATACCCCAACCATACTTGTAAATCCACCAGATCCTCCCACTTATTTTTGGTCTCCATTAAGAAAAAAACCTCAGGAACATACATTTTGCGTATCTCCATGAGGCGTTGAACTGTCAGATCCGGACCAAGGCCTTGATAGTTCCAACTCACTATCCTTATTGCGAATCCGGCCGCTCCTTCTGAGGAGCAACCTCTTTAGCTTGACGTTTGGGTGGCTGTGAAAACGATGAGGAGGCTGATGAAGCTTTACGTTTATACACCAGCGGAACTGATCCTCGGATCTCACTCCTTAGAATTTTCTTAGTAGCCGGAACCTGAGACGAAGTAGTGGCTGATGTGATTCTACGAGCAGAAGCTTGTCTCTTTTTCTTCGAAGGACGCTTGCGCCTTTTGGAAGCTAAAAGAGTAGTCTCGGAGGAGCTGGCTCCGAAAGCGCCCTCACTATTAACCGTCAGACCCTCCACGCAATGATGAGCTGAGAGAACTTTACCACTGTGTAGCTCATCCGCAGTCTAGAATGTTTGAAAACTTGCCTTAAAAACTGACGAGCCCGCATCTCCAAGGCGCTGGTTTTTATCGTGATCACGACTATGTCTTGCAGCGATCATAAAACTCAAATCATCACCCGCTTTAGCAGCTGCTTGGATCGCTGCGCCTATTAATTTAAACCCGTGAAGCTGTGGATTAGAAACAGAGGATGCATTCTGGAAATCAAAAACCAACCCCTTCCCCTTATCAACATCAGAGTGAAACTTAGGCTCAGGTTCTAAACGGAGTAGAGACTTCCGGGCAAGTGGGTCTTGTTCCACCTCTGCCACAGTTTTTTGAATGCGCAGAATGCGTGCTTTACGTTCGACCGGATCATCCACCAACAGGTACTGTCTCATTTCATGAAAAACTTCAGGAGCAATTCTGCGACGACCTGTTTGTTGATCAAGAGATACTTGTTGCTCAGATAAAACACCATATAAAGGGTCCGAAGGCTGAAGAAACAGAGCAGACGCTGGATCCTCTTGATTCTCTTTGTTCTTCATAACCGTAGCAGAAGGCCAGTCTTGAAGAAGTAAAGGACAATGATCCTTTGAGTGAGTCAACCGTTGGCAATTATAGCATCTCTTTTGAACCCGCTCAAAGTCATAACGAATCTTTACAACCTCACCAGAGCGAAGATTGACTACTTTAAACCTGCGGACAGGGTGCGAAAGATCAAACATGACTTTGACTCGCACATATTCCTTTCTCTAGCTACGAGAGGGGTCGTAAGCAACTTCATCAACATGCCCTACGAATTCATCAAGAGCCGTGATAGCACTCTTTGTGTAGTGGTTAACAGGAATGTTGCGTATTTGAATCCAAACCGGGAGTATTTGAAGATAATTTGCAGGCGGATTCTCATACCATCGATCCATGACAATCGACCATTCGTTGAAAGTCCATGCTCCTTTGTTGAGAACCTCTTCCATGTCCTCTTTATATTTAAATATGAATTGGAAACGATCCTTACTCAAGGCCACACCCCTCACACGATTATATACTCCAAACTTCCGAGGCATATCAAGGATCAAATCCTCCATCGGTTGAAATTGCGGGTTCAAAGTCCGTCCAATAATGCTCTGGACATTACTCTCTCCAGAATAGAAATCAGGGAGGTCAAGCATATCATAAGGAACATCCTCCTCTTCTTCTAGAGTCATCGCACCCATGGCTTTCTCAAAATCGGGAACCATTGGGGACAGGAAACCCGAAATGACTATAGAGATTAACAAAGAGACTTATGTTGTGGGTAAGAACAGAGTGATTATGCGAACCCAGAAACTTGAAAGCTTGAAGGTAACTGCCGAAAACACTCTAACCACCAAGTAACTGCTAATTAAATATGACTTCTACGTGTTTTGAAGAAAATAAACTGCTCCAATCTTCAAGAGTTGAAAGACTCAAATCAGAAAAGAGTAGTGATGTCAATATGGGCTTGTGCCCGCGGACATTGTCCAAATAAGCCCTCTGCGGTGCGGGCATGGGAGATATAAAAGGTGTCCATTTATTTAGCGGGTCAATACGGTCCGACCCACGCGGACGATGGATTAAATGGGTTGACCCGCAATTGAAACCGCAGATCGCGGATGACCGCAAAAGAGAGAAATTTTTTGACATTTTGTGATTTGAAGTTTCGAGTCTTCAACGATGAAATTCTCCTTGGTTGTGCACTTTTTGATTTCAATCGATGTTCTATAGACACTTACGCAGCCTGCCATGACGTCGTTGAGATTTTCCAGGTTTGATTTCGAAGCCCTAGATAAATCCTCTTTGTTCTTAAGATATCTCTGTCTCTACTTGTTCCTTCATCGATCCATTCTTTCTTCTTGATATAGAAGTATGTGGCTGCAATTTCAAACCCAAAAGGAGAAAACATATGTTTCTTCCTTCTATGGTCATTGTTCTTGATCATGTCGCTGACTCGGGCTCTGGATCGGGTGGGCACGATCGAATACTCCAAATTCTCCGGGTGATGTCCCTGACCAGTGACCATGTCGCTGGCGATGGTTACGCTTCCGAGGATATTGCTGCTGGCTCTTCTTCTCCTAGCCGCAAGAGAAAGAAAGGTTTCGTTTTTCTTCGATTTCAATTCAATTGAACTAAATAAAACCACCAAAATATTGCATTTTGTAAGAAGTGTTGGTCTGTATTATCGTGTGATAACAAGAGTTTTTGATGTTATCCATATGCAATTTGGATAAGGAATTGTATTATTGTTTTATGGATTTCTTTGGGTGTTTAGGAACTCCATGGGCAGAGGAAGAACACAAAATGTTCTTATTAAGTTTACAGAAGCTAGGTAAAGGTGATTGGAAAGGTATCTCAAGAAAATATGTAACCGTAAGGGCACCAACACAAGTTGCTAGCCATGGCCATAAGTACTTTATCAGACAATCCAATATCTCTCGTCGCAGAAGACGTTCTAGCCTCTTTGATATTGTTCCTCATGAGGTAAATAACCGCTTTTTTCTTCAAATTTATTCTTATTTCTCAAGTAAACTTTTGGTATAAGAAAGAAAAGGCTGATGTTGTTAATCTTTGTAGTATGTTTCGTTAGAATTGTTTGTACTGTTTGCTAGACTCAAGTTGTTATATTTTTTTTACTCTGAATTGGTTTTATAACTATTAGCTAAATGATTAACTAGGTGGACTTTTGTGTTGCATGAAATATGTAGCTATTGATCGTTTATTAGTAATTCAATTGTGTGAACTTAGTAGTTTTCTCCAAGCCTTAAAATCTTCTTTCTTTGTTTTTTTTCTTCATAAAAAAAACTAGTTTGTTACTTATTAAAGACTTTTAGTAGTTTGTTTATCTTGATATAATTTTTTAGAAGAATCAAACTTTAATTTACATATATCGAATTGACAAAAAAAAATACATATATTGAATTTTGAGTAACTTTAACATATTTATTAAAAAAATCTAGTCCTTTTATGGTAAAGCCCTAGTCAGTAAAGACTAAAGTCGCTTTCATTAAACGACCTGCTTAGTGTTTACTGCGTAAACCTAAGTTAAAAGAGTTAGGGAGATCGTTAGATACTTGGATTGGAGTTTGAGAGAGTGAGACAACAGACAAAGAGGTTGATAGGTGCAGAGTTTGAGACAGAGAGCTTGCAAGGCGTGTGTTGTGAGCAACACGGTTACGTAAACGTGAAGCAAAATCGTTAGCAATGGATCTGGATCCGGTACGTTGTGATAATCTCTCTGTTCTACTCCATGTACGTGTTTTATTTTCTATATACGTATGTTCTATTCTTTATCACCATGAAATATGATGAACAAACATATATTTGGTCTCTCGTTACAATTTAACAATAGTTTAACAATAATATGTTCTGTTCTGTTCTTTTTTGTTTGTAAATTGGAATAAATTGTGGGACACAACAAACACTACATATGTCAAAGTATATACATATGGTTTATGGGCTGTTTTGAATAAGATGTAGTAACGTGATATGATTTTGGTTTTGCAAATTAACAGCTCCTCATTTGTTTATGATTTATGTATTGATTTGCCAATAATTAACAGCTTGTTCTCACTCTGCTTATTGATCCGTGACTTTATAATTCTGTTTATTGAACATCACTCTGTTTATTACTAATTATGCTTAAAAACAAATTGTTTGATACTATTCATATTGAAAACCAGATTGTTTGATACTGATTATGTCCTTCAATTCTTTTTTATAGAATTCTGAGGACTTTGCAAATTTGAACACGGTTGATTTTGAGTCTCAAAGACTTATTGCAACTATGAATGCTGAAGACGAACGACTGCGCTTTGATGGATCACAATAGTCTCAAGTGCGTAAAAGAAGGCTCATTCAAGTTGAAGATGATGACACTGATGAGGTTGTTGAGGTAGTGAATGATGGTAAAGGCAAAACATCTCAGTGGAGTAAGATGAAACACACTTTGTCTCAGCCTGAGTCAAGTCAGCGGAGTAATAAGAAGGAAGGAGATGTACATCGTGAAAATGAAACAGATGAAGTTGAGAAAGAGAAGTCATCTACTCAGAAGCAGAAAAAAGAGAGTAGGAAATGGTCGCAGGTGTGGAATGATTTTGTAGTTATTACGAAGAAAGATGGAGAGCAAAAAGCTCAATGTAAGCATTGCAAGAAAGAGTATGTGTATGGTTCACACTCGCATGGTACAAATGCTTTGAAGAGACATCAACAAAAATGCGCCGTTACTCCCAGAAATGGAGATGTTCGTAGTATGATGGTCACTTCAGACGGTAAACTACAAGAGCGTAAGTATG